>VFFE01007669.1:4025100-4048188 GCA_008921705.1 Burhinus oedicnemus
GTGCAGTGATCCCAATCAGTATTTGAAGGCAGTACTTGTTAGAGTGGTAACAACCATAACAGGCACATACTGTTCATCAACATGCCAAAAGCCATTCAAAAAAAACCTGCAGGAGTTTTAATACAGTGCAGAACAAATATTTGGGTTGAAATGTCATTCCTCTATTTCCTTCACTGAATGAAGTACATCAGCTTCATTTATGACCATAATTAAACCATTAAAAGGCATGAAAGAAGTACAGTACGAGGGACAGACATTTTACGTGAGAATCAGCGGTCAATATAACATGCCACAGCTACTACTCCCACGGCCATGCAGTATTTGAAGAGCAACTGCTCCTCAAGCTAACCCAAGCTGTGGTTCCTTCACCCATACATCCAATTTACGAGACTTCTCCTGCTCCTTCTTTTCCAGACTTAACCACCTTTCCCCTCTGAATTGTAAAGGGAAAAACAAGACAGGTAGAAACCTCTTGCACTAGATACACAACCACAGAAACGGTAATATATGACTTCAGCAGATTCACCATCTGAACAGAACCATCTCACCACATTCAGCTACAGCGTCCCCAACCAGAGCCCCACTGGGAAGCTCACCCACGCCAGACCAGCACTGGCACTCTGAGGCAAGCTCTGCTCTCCCAGATGCCAACATAAGCCCACAGCACCACAGAGAGGTACCTGTGGCAGCGGGCTAAGGAGCTCAGCGTATGTAGAAACGGCATGTACCTTCCTGATACATAATCCCTAATAAATGTTCCAGCAAACCAGTACACAGCCAGCCACCAAACACACACTTCAACAGCCGAAAGTCACTTGCACGCCAAAGTACAGATTCCAAATTAGTCTTAAAGTCTTCAAACCATCCTAGCCCTCGGTTACATGCATATAACAGTTTGAGTAAGGCTTTTCTTCAAGCCATGAACTTAATCACAAAAGCAGATGTGTCACTGGGTACGCGTACTGACACACAGTCCCCCCACTCCTTCAAATTAACTGAAAACACAGGCATTCAAATCGCTTGGAAGAACATCACTCCAATGAGTCATACATATGCCCATGCAGTTGGGACACTTAAGGAGCCTTTTTTTAATATTCCATGCAGATACTGAAACTGATCAAACAGATCAACAGAAATAAATCCTATATTCACAAGAAACTTTATATGCGTTTGTGGAAGAAGCAGCAATTATATTTTTGTTGAGGTTTGGGCCGGATTGGCCCAATCAGGCAGAACGACAGATGCTCTCTCTCTCCTGCTCCACTTCAAAGGAAGGAGAAAAAGAAAGACTTAAGAGTTTAGAAGGAGCCAAACCACTTTAATGAAATATTAATAATAAAATAATAAAAATAAAATAATGAAATATATACAAAACTGTATCAAGCTCCCAGGATGACAATCACGTCACCAGCAGGCACTGGGGAAGTCCCAGACTGGGCTCAGTAGCAGATGGGAACTGGATTCCGGATCTGGATTCAGGATCGGGATCAAAGGCAGATGAACAGACAGAGCCCTCCTCAGACGCCGGCCATTGAAGCAAGAGCCCTGACCCTTTGATCCCTCAGCTTTTATACTGAGCATGAGGCAGATGGGATGGAATACCCTGTTGGTCAGGTTTGGGTCACCTGTCCTGTCCGCTCCTCCCCACAAGTGTGACCCTTCTACGCTTTTCCGCTTCCGACCCTCCAACGGGGCAAGTAACAAAGTTGGCTGCCCTTGGTTGTTGTAGCAATAAGTATAAGCAAGAGCCTCTCTGCATCCCATTCCTTGGCATCAGCCATAAACATGGGTCTTATCACTCTGAGAGCGAACAGTTTTCTGCACAACTTGCTGTTAATTTCAGCAGTTAGAAGAGGCCCAGCTAAAAAGTAAAGTTACTGAACAAAACTGGTCCTGTTTTACCTCAAACCAGGACAATTTTACTATGAACAGGAACGTACAAACTCTGGGAATTTCAACCAGCTTTCAAAACCTAGGAACAAGATTTTTCTGTTTGCAAAATAATTTATATTTGAGACTACGCCAAGAAACCCACTGCATTCTCTTCCGCTATATACTGCTGCCCCTCCACACACATACATGCTTAATTTTTACATGCCTTCCTTCACACATACATTTTTTCCATCTTTCACCACTCCCTGCATTCTCACTTGAGCAGAACCTGGAATTAATTATTTGTTTTCAAGTATTTTTAACACCCTATGTTCCTGTAGGCTGAAAGTTGTGCAAACAGTATTGCAGCTAGGACTGGATCTGACCTGACAACAACAGAAGTATTCTTCCAGTGTATGCAGAAATAACAGCTTGGCTGAGAAGAAACCTACCTCTTCAGCAATATTCTGGGGCCACGCTACATAATTATCAAACATTTCTGTAGCAGAAAAATAAGTTGAGTGGATGAAAAGTTTACAGGGACTTGCATAATTATGCCATATTTGTAGCAGCAGCTACAAGAGTTGGCTATATAAGAAAAAAATATAGCAACTTTATTTTAGCATCTTTGGCCAAGCAAATAATGTGATTTTCACTTAAGGTTTGTTTCACACTAAACAAACATGGATAATTAAATGAGCCGTGATCTCTTTTCACACACTCTGCTAGACAGGGCTAAGGTCTAAGAGCCAGCAGATCTAACCCCGGTGCTGCTTCCGCAGCACCAATGACAAAGTGCAAGGCTAACCAATCTTTGTCATTCCCTTGCAAGAGTAACGTGAAGAGTTCTGAGAAAACAAGGACACAGAAAATCCAACTACACACGACGATAATGTGCCTGCTATCAGCAACAGCTGGTTGCCACTTTTGAGCCCTTCCAGGATAAACATGAATTTCCCTCAGACCTTTGACCTGTGCATGTGCTGCTGAGCAAACAACCTCGGGCACTCATTACAGGGCTGAGTCGTTCCCAACATATCTGCAATCTTGTTTTGCTTTGGTTTTTAAAGATATATTTTAAAGACCTGCTTTTGAGGAGGGTAACAATGCCAGCTGAAACAAGCAGAAGCTAAGCTCATTTAGCTCCATTTGAAGAACTGTCTGTCATCTTCACTGACAAGGAAACACCACTCAGTCTCTGTAAGAAAGTCTGCCATTCCCATGGATGCTATCTATCAGCAAAGTCAACAACAATGCGGATCATTCCTATTTGCTGTTCCTTGTTTCTTAAAAGATCTCCAAACTCCTTGAACGAAGAAAACAAATGCAAAGAACACAGCTGAAAAGTCACCTCGAAGCTCACTAGCTGACAGTAAAACCCAGCACAGGATCCATACATGCTACCCTGGAGGACCTGAGTACAAATGTATGGCTGTGGACAGCATCTAGACAGGCAGCATCCCGTGAAGCCCTCTTGCTTCTGTTCTTGATCCTGCAGACCTTCTCCCTTCCAAACACAGTGGAAACATCCTCACACACATTAGTACAACTGCTTAACAGAAATCAATATTAGGAAATGACATATTTTTAGATGCAGTTCTGTAAGAGGAAACAAGAAAAACAGCCAACACTCCAACAGAGCCAAAACCAGTCAGTCCATACTAGCAAATGCTCAAAAAAAACCCCAAACCTCACAATGCAAGAACCAGCACTTTCTGCCTTTTGCTATCATTTGGACACAAAATGTAATCTCAGGTACTTCACAGCAGAGTACACCTGGCCTGCTCTTTAAACTAAACCAACCTAACTGTAATTCTCTTTTCCAAAGCAGTAGTTACAGAATTCTCAAAATAGTCTTAGAAAATGTGATACTCTCAATACCTTAAACCCAGGGGAAGTGCGTTTTACCAAGGATATAATACACTGTATGCTAAAGTTGTGAAAGGAACTTTATTAACCTATGGTTCAGTTCATTTTTAATATACTGAATAATTCCCTTAAAAATGGAAGTGATACTTTTTTCCACGTTCACATTTGCTTTTCTAGGCTAAATTCTTCTGCCATTACTTTTAAAGCAACAACTTGCTTACATATATCTCTCTCAATCAACAATATCCAATGCTAATAAATTAACTAGTCGATGTTTTCCAGACCATTCTGTATACTTCTTTCTTCAAATATTCCTGTGCCTCTTACCATATCTACCTTCGCTACATACCACTATGAGGTGTTAATTTTCCAGCTAATGTTTCACAGTACAGACCACCACCTGCTCATTCAATTATACGGATTTTTGCTAACTTGTTTTTAAATGGCCGTTTGTCTGATAGCCTAATCTCAGTCTTGTCCTTTCTGCAGAATACGTCCCCAAAACGCGGCATTTTTACAGGTATGGCTAGAATGATTCATGCAGCCCCAGGCTGGTTCTGAAACATTTAAACAACAGCTGATTTTAACCAGCAGTTCTTCTGAACTGCATGAGGTATCTCCTATGAAAACTTACCAGATTGCATTCCTTACAAAACTGACAGTTGCTCTGGTGCATGCAGAAACAGTTTTGGCTAGAATTTAACAGCCGAGAAAAGAATGGCCCATGCTGACTGCTGAACAATTTACTGCTGTAACAGGCCAGGCAACCCAATATACTAATTTGGAAAATGTTCTGTTTTATTTTGTGAAGGATCCAGACAGCAACAAATTAGATCAGTAAACCATTCCTCTCTGCTTGTTATCCTTTAAGAAAAAACATTTATAAGAAGCCAACCTACTTGTCCTGCTTCTGCACAAGTTTTTCTTTGTTATTTACAAATTAACGTTAGCAGCATTAGCAACATATACTACACAGAAAATTGCACTCATCTTAGCAAGCACCATAACAGTGAGTTTGTGCTCCTCTTCATTCCTGTTTTACAGTTAAAGAAATAGTATCACTATAAATTACGTAGACATTTTCAGATGGAAGAGCCTACACAACTGCAGAATATTTATTAAAGGGCAGTCAATAGTACAGAGTCTTCTCATAAACTTAAATAAAAACTGTTTAATTAAATAAAAACACTTATTTTGACAGTCATACTACAAAGATTTACATTTGCCTTATACAGTTACAGATTGGATCCATCAAATAGTGCAGACTGATGGGGTTAGCCAGTATCTCTGAAGAAGATACAACACAGACTACTTACTATTGCCTGCCACGGTGCCAGACATTTTTCTACCAGATTGTAACAAAAAAAAGGGGTGCATTAGGACTCTCTACACAGGTGAATGGTATTTTTAGCAGTAGACAATGCAGTACCTGAAACTCCACATCTGGACGAAGACAGATCCATACCTGATGGCAGGGTTGCCTTATGGTTTATTCTTTAAGTATATGCCAGCTTAAAGAGTCTTATTCACCATCAAGGTAGCCAGCACAAGACTGAATCGATGGAGAAATTGTAGCATATCTTCCGATAATAATTCTGACACAGCTGTGCCTCCGTGCCCAACACCACCAGTACATCTCACCTCTCTGCGCACACCTGTTTGAAAGCTCTTTGCTGCTCTCAAGGCCTCAGAACATTTGGAAAATGAAAACAGAAACCAAAGGAAAACTTTGTCCTCAAATAAAAACACTAAATTTTTAGATTCCGGCTCACAGATAATGTAATGATACAGTGCTCCCTTTAATGTCCCTGTTGCAGAAGGACTCCTGGCACGTCTGTCCCAAATCCTGCTGCTTTGGATCAGAGCAGCACACAGAAAGCAGGCCTCCTGTTGTGCATGCTACGTACTTCAGATACTTGAATGGCTGACTCTACACACCTGCATCTTGAGAAATATTCTCTCCCTCTGCCCTGCTTTCTACCCTTCTGTAGCGGATGGGGTCACATTTTAAGTCCAAAGAGCACCGTAAATTTTCTTGTGCCAGTCAGTCGGTAAGATCAGGACAGCAACGAGCTTCAAGCAGCTGTCTGCCAGCTGAAGCTTTCAGGACGCCAGCGCCACAGCCAGCCTTGATTCTTCGCTCAGCTCCGGCCCGCACAGCCAAGAACCGGGGCAGAGCATACACGCAGCACGCACGCCCCAGGCAGCACCCCAGCACCCCACCTCTCACTGCATGAAGGGAAGGAACTGCAGAAAAAAATGATTCTCCAGCTCACTCCCACCTCAGGGTTTAGATAAGTGGTTATGCTCTTCAAACACATTTTAGCCCACTCAACTTAAAACTACAGTTCTCAAAACAAACTATACATCAGACTAAGAGGGTATAGGATGACTTCTCCCCCCAAAATTTAGAGCAAACCCTGTTAAGGACTACAACTCCTTTTCACAATGGAATACCTCACAGACAGTTTCACGGAAGGCTTCATGCCAGATATACACAGCGACATGTCTACTTTGCCCGTCCATATATGCCTACATCAGCTTAGTTTGAAAAGCAAGAGAATAGTTGCTGGTCTTTCCAACTCTGAGCCCTCCCCCCAACACTCTTCTGCCCAGCCTTCGGGCATCATTAAGCAGAGTTGTCAGGACCCACAGCCCCTGCTCAAGGACAGAACAACTTGTCAAGGAGAATGCTTTTCCATTGTCCTTAACTCCTATTTTGTGCAGTTCATTAGTTCTCATTCACTTTAGTAAAGAGAAAAGCTTTTCTCGTCCTTCCTGAAATCAAGGTCTGTCCTTGCCTGCATTGTATTATTTTGTTCCAGTTACACTATTTTAACCTTGCTAGTTTTAGAGGATGCAAGATTAAGTTTTTGATCTGTTTCTGAGACATGTCTAATACTCTGGCTGCAATAGAGCTCACTGTGCTAGCATATGCTGTGTTCATCAGGGTTGATTTATATCCTAATGTTATTTAATAAGGACTACCTGGTATAAATTCCATCCTTTTAGAAAGGGATGAGTACAACAGACTTGGACCAGAGGAACTTAAAGCAATTTTGGTTAATTGAGCCATCACTTACATTTTAATGCTCTTGGAATGGCTTAGCAGGTCCTTGTTTCATACAGAGTAAGAGCTTACAGAACACCCTTCTCTTTCCAAACACACAGCCTGAAGAGAGAGGAATTTGTGCCTCCACAAATTTCCATTCGCACTTATTCAGACGTTTAAAAATAAGACACCATAAGCCAAAATGTTTGTAAACCCATCATCACCTCTACCCTGTAACATTATGTTCTAGCAACCCCACCAAAGACGTGGTACCTCCTACATTAGAAACTCATTCATCAATCAGGCTCAGCGTAGACAAAAACAAAAAGCTATGAAACCAAGGAGTTGTATCAGGTACAAGCATCTTCCAGTAAGAGCATAACAATTTTATGAGCTGTAATTGAAGCTGATAGCCTAGGCTGTTTCTCAAAGCTGGAGCCCGCACATAAGGCCATTTATCATCACTGCTGACGAAAGGCATATGCTACAGTCCTTACTCATGGAAGGCTCCAAATAGCACAGACATGAATTTTGTTAATTCTTAGTAACACCAGCATAAGAAAAATAACACATTTACCACAGGGTTACTTAAGATTCTTAGGCACTTACAGGTGACCATAGAAAAAAATATTATCGGAAAAGTGTATGACCTCTTGAAAAACAAGTTTGTCAAGGGGATGGAGGACTGGGATAAGAGGTTCGCCACTTAGTGCGTGGGAAGGTTAGCTTTACACTAGCAACATCTGTCACACCAGTTAACGCTGCAATGAAGCTGAGCCTGTGAACTCCCACAGCTAATGGCAAAGGACGGTATCATAGCGTATCTTTCCTGACACAGCCTTTTTAGAGTGACCTGGACTAAACTGTCCTGATAGAAGCACATTTTTGCTGTATGACCTGCGACTTCACTAGTACCTTGCAGGGTCTGCTCTTTTTCCACATTGACGGAAGTGGTTACACTGGTGCAACTTCCTAGTGTGCATCAGCTCAATGCTCCATTTCATCCTTCTTCCTTCAGCAGAGTTCTGCAGGACTAAGTGCACAATTCTTTCCTGTTCCTTTGAGGAAAAAAACAAAAAAAAACCCAAAAATAAATATGTTGACCTCTTTTTTTCCACCTGCAAGAACGGAATTCAGATAGTGACAACTATATGATAGAATTCCCAATCTTTTGTATGCTTGACCTGTAAACCTGTCAGCTGTGTCACAGATAACCCACAGCACAACTCAAACCTAGCACTGGGCAAAAAAGCTTGTCTTCTGCAGTTTGACTCCATCTATAGCAATTCCACATTCTTCCCCCTTATGCAATCTAAATTTATCTTCTCATTTCTTTCACCCATGATATTAGTATGATGCATCTTCTTTTTAAAAATCTTTCCCTTGCCACTACAGGGAAACTCTTAAACTACTCCTCCCTCCTCCTTCCCAACTTCATTTGATCCTGACCTTTGCCACAGGACATCTATCTTGAACACAGGCAAACTCCTCTACTATCACAAATTAAGAAAGTAATAAGGCACTCTAAGCAGGTTATCCAAGAATAGCTTGCATAGACAAAACCAGAGAGACACTCAAGAAAAAAAACACAACACTAAGTGCAGTGAGACAGTAATGACACAGTCTTTAACTAAAAAAAAAAAAGGGGGGGGGGGAAAGATAGGGAAAAATTAATAATAAATCCTTCTTTTTAATTAACAGAAGCATTATTAAAGCATTTAAATACTGAAGATGTAAATATGCAGTTATTAATTCAGTCCACCTGAAGCTTGAATTACACACCACCACCTCTGCAAGCAGAAATTGTCATTTCCCACTGCAGGCCAACATAACCCAGCTCTTTTGCTGCTGTAGGAGAGTGCCTATGAGCACAAGCCTTCAGTCAACTGGCTAAACGTCACTGAGGATGCACTGCAGCGGTACAGCAATGTCAGGAGCCCTGCTGACCCAAGGCAACTTCGTTAGGTATCGACGTAACAGCTGACAGTAGAGATATGCAGTATCAGCAAAACCTGTCAAAAGTAAAAATTTCAGTAAGATACTGCAATTTTTAGGACTTTGCGGCTGCTAATGGTCAGTGTAGTCTTGACATAAAGTGCCTATCCACAGCTTTCAACCACACAGCTTTTCAGCTGATGAGATTGAATGTTGATTACTACAATCTCATCCTTTTTTGGCTTAAACACTAACAAGAAGCCTGCATGAATTCAGCTCCGTATTTCTACTGAAAATACTATCAGAATTACTTGCAAGTAAAGTTACATGCAAATTTAGGTATAACTGGGGCTTGTATTCTAATTCAAGATATTTAAATCATTGTGAACTACAGCCAACAAGGACTGAATGGAGCTGCTGGACATCTTACATGGAGTATGTATACATACATATCATTTTTATATATATAAAATTACACATATGTGACTACACTCACTATATATAGTGAGTAGCTAGTAATATGTTTACTATAATAGTAATATATTTATAATATATAGCAGTAACATATTTATAATATATAGTATCTAATACACACAGCAAGCGTAGTCCCCATTTACAGATGCTAGATACGCTGGCATTCTCCATCAGAGGACTACTTAAACTTTAACCACTTTACTCCTATAGCTGTGCTGTCCCCGAGTCTCAGACCCCTCCAAGTTACAAACCTTCTTCCAGCCTGCAGACGAAACGCACTGCTGTTGTGCCACCACCCTTTCGCAGAAGCAGAACTCCCCTATTTTCGTCATATTGACAGATTAAAACCAGAACAATCTTATACAGGGCAACAAGCCCAGCTCTCTTAGAGCTCCATTAGCCTTTTCTGCTACCTGATTCACTGTGCTTGACAATGAACCAGAACTGTACGCAGAAATCCAGGCAGGCTGCCCTTAGTACCTCCAATGTTAATGGTCCCCTGATGCACATTAACATTGCATTCGGCTGCCTTTCACACCCACGTGCCATTAGCAGTCCACTTTCAGTCACTGTGAATTAATAAAGTTTCTCTCCTCTCCAACTGACAAACTTTCCAACTTTTCTCCCCCAAAGATATTCACAAAGAAAAATGAAATCCTGTTACTAGTCCACAGCGTTATACTCAGCACCGTTTACAGGCAGTCAAAGCAGTTGAACAGTCATCTACCCGTAAGGTTGGGAGTTAGTAATTCCTCATTAGCAAACATGGCATTAGTAGCTAACACTAATCAATGAAAAGATTGCCATTCAAAGCTAATACGCAATCCACAGTATCCTGTGACTAAGAAAAAAGGTGATCAAAAGCAAATAGCATGTTTAATCAAAGGCTATTTCAGCTGTAGCTTCATTTGTCACACTTCCTAGACATTCTCCACCCTCATCTTCACAGAGGATTTTCATAATGCTTAACACTGAATTATCCGGTGTGAGGAAGAAGGAACCATTTCACTTAAGAACCACTTAAGTTAGGCAAGAGAAAAATTACACATCATTTAATTTGTTTTACCAAGCCTTGCTCGAAGCCACAGACTAAAACAGCCCTTAAAGAGAATTCATGTATTTCACCTTCTCTCATTTGCCTTTTTTTTTCCCCAAGGATTAACTGATCTTGCACATGTCTGTTACAACCCATTTCTAATTTTGTAAAATCAGAGGGGCAGGGGAGTGCTTGGGCTGGCAGGTTCTTTTGGAATAGAGGACCCTGCCAGATGAGAACCCAAGTGTCCCTTTTAATTAAGTTTCAATGATGAAATGGGGTTTGTGTATTTTTGGCAACTACTTAACAGTGTTCGCACTCAAACCATAACTGAGCTTTGAAGTTAGCATCCATTTGAGAAGAAGGGGTAAAATAAATACTTCTATCTGACTAAGAGATAGCTACACATAAAACCACTTTTGCAGTAGAGATAAGACACAGAACAAAATGCAGTTGGGAATGCAGAGGTATTGCATCCCAGAGAACAACTACTAAAATTCCTGCTGTTACAGATAATGGGCAGCGTACAGGCGTTAGACATACTTGTTTCTCAGCAGGAGACCTCAGTGTGACCTCAATTCCTCTAACTTTCCACCTTCACCGAGTATCTGGACAGCAGACACCATTTGTTCCACCTATAAGGAGTCCAGCTATTTGGAAACTGAACTTGGTTTCCATGGAACAGGCCACACAAATCACTTGGTATTAGTTCAGCGTCGCCCATTTTTATCTGATATAAATATGCAGCCTAACATAGGAGGCTTCACTTCAAGTTTCCCCACCAAAACTCCCATCTGTTTCACGAGACAGAACTTACACAAAGCGAGCTAAGCACACCTCTGTCCCTATGAAAGATAGTTACAGTTCAGCATGTTCTTGGTCTCTTACAGCCACACACTACTATTCTTAGAGATGGAAAAACGATGCTCAAAGCGACTATAACAAGCCTGTGTGATGTAAAAGGTTTTGTTCCAAGAGTACTAGTCAGCAGCTACCCAGGGTAGCACTCGAATTCTTTATGCTAAAACTCATGAGTAAATTTTAAAAATGGCCAAGACGCCTCATATTCAGAAGCGTACATCACCATAAAACGCAGTCTCTCTAGCCTGGTTTTGTCTCCATTAGAGACCCCTTGCTTCTCATGAAAGCCTGGATTCAGAAAGCCATGTCAAGGCAGATAGCATCTGGCTCTGCTCTGTCCCCAGATTTGGATTGCCTGAGGAAGCACTTACTATACATACAATACAGAACTTTCATGCTAATAATCTCTGAAGCATTTCAGCCAAATATTACAGACTAGCTTGAATACTGTGACCGCTCTTGTGTTTCTTCTGACTTTTCAGTAATAGGCTTTCTGTCTCTGCACATTCTGACACGCTCATTCTACCAGTATTGACAATACAATAGGAAACTACAAGCTTCAGGCACTGCTTTCGTAGTAGAACTAAAATAAGGCCAATGCAAAAGTAATCCTGTCAAAAATTAAGATAAAGGCCTCTGAAAAGGAGCTCACAGATTTGTATTTCATTCTTCAGGATACCATGGGTCATTTGGTCTACTAGATGGAAGACAGAACATGGGTATTTGTGATTTATACTCCTTTACACACTGTATTTTTTATGAAATCACACAGAAAGCAAGCATGAGCCCACATGACTTTCAAGTAAGTTTACCAGCTATCTTTATGAAGGGTATGATTTCCTTCCATCTTCCTTCTCGCATTAACTCTGTATTGATGATGGGCTTTGTCTGCCCTTAAATGAGACCCAAATATTTGGGGAAGGGACGTTTATTTAATAACAATACCTTATACAAGACACACTCCATCCAGCACTACTGGATCGGGTGGGGTCAGGCACCACTCAGATACGGTCAGGAAGAGGCAAGGATCCTGAAGATGTGCAAACGAGCCTTACTTTGCTTTCTGAACTTCCCAAAAGAAGCTGCTAGCTTCCACCCATACGCCACCAACATCGATTTACTCTTCCCGACTTCCTTATACCACCTCCCACCTGCACTACCGGGCAGGTTCCGTCTTGAACAGCAGCCCCTGCGTTACCCGCGGCCGGGTACGCGCAGGGAGGACAAACCCGAGAGCCTGGACAGCCACCTGCAGCCCCGGGGCACCGGCGGAGCAGCTCGGTGCTGCCCCGGGAGCCCGCCCCCGGCCCCCGCCTCCCCTCTCCGCCCGGGCCCCGCGGGCACAGCCGCCTGCCAGGGGACACCGCTGTCGCTGCCGAGGCGGGAAGGTTTCCCGGGGGGGGGGGGGTGGCTGCTGCTCGCTTCCCCCCTTCTCGCCCCGGCTCCCCGCCGGCCACCGGGGAGGGCGGGGCGGCACCTCGCCCCCCGCCACGGCCCCACCGCTCCGCCCGGGCGCACGCTGCCTCCGGGCGGCCTGCGGCGCCGCAGCACCCCGCGGGCCGCGGCAGGTGCCGCCCCGGCCATCCGAGCCTCCCCCCGCCCCCGCCAGCCCTCTCCCCGCGGGGCGCCCCACCGCCCGGCTCGGCCCCGTTCCGCTCCCCGCCGCCAGCGGGCGGCCACCAGGTGGGGGCTGGCGGCCCCGGAAAGTTTCCCGGCGGTGGAAGGGAGGAGGGTCCCCGCGGGCGGCCCGGGACGGGGCCAGGCGGGGCGCGGGAGCACTCACAGTCGTTTCTCCTGCGGCTGCAGCTGCCGGTGCATGGCCAGGGAGAAGCCGAAGAGGCTGCCGGGCTCCCCGCGCCGGCCGATCACGTTGTCCGTATCCAGGTTGAAGGCGCCGGCCAGCCCCGGCAGGAGGGGCAGGTAGAAGAGGAGCGCGGCCGCCATCTGCCCTTGCCGGCCACGGGAACCTGCGCCGCCGCCGCTCCCCGCGCTGAGGGCGCCCGTTGTGCCCCGCCGGCTCCGCGCGCCGTCACGGAGCCCGCCCCGCCCCGCCCCGCCGCCGCGGGGCTGCCCGGCCCCCGAGCGGCAGCTCCCCGCCGAGGAGCCCCGCGCCCCCACCGCGGGGGCGGCGCGGGCACGGCACAAAACGTCCCCGGGGGGCTGGCGCCCTTCCCCCCGGGAAGGGCAGCCGAGGGCGCGGCGCCGGGGGGGGGGACACCGCCTCCCGCGCCCCCACCCCCCGTGTCACGGCTCTTCACAGCTGGGAATCGAGCCTGGCTGCGCTCGGGGCCGTACCGGGGGGCGAGACGCGGCCGCAGGTGAGGGCCGGTCCGTGGCCGGGGGGAAAGGGCAGAGCCCCCCAGGGGGACTGGTGGCATGTCAGGATACTGAGCATGCGCCTCACACCTTGGTGAGACGCTGTAGGGGTGACACGGAGCTGTGAGCAGCGTGACCCCAGTATACAGGTGCTTCTCCTGTTCCGTCTGTATTCCCCAAACAACACATCCATGAGAAAAAATTAAAAAAACAACAACAACAAAAAAATCAGTGCATATGTATCTCTCTTTTCCAGACTCTTCAAACAGCACATGAGGACAGACTCAAGCCTAAATGCGTCTCCTCCAGCATCTCCTATCTCTGAAAACATCTGGTAATTTCTTACCCCTACCTTTTAATTGTTTGAAAACAATATGTGGTTTTGGATCCCAAATCGTTTTCCCTCGTGCTTTCACCCGTAACTCCAAAAGGGCATTTGTGAGCATACCTGAACGCACTTCATCCACCCGAGAGAGAGAGGTTTTGGTCTGTTTATAACAGAGTCTTGGTTTAGTGCTCTGGTTTTGGGAAGGGGATGCAAGGTTTATAAAACCTCGCAAGTGCCAACCAGCATGACAGTACTGAGGTTCTTCTTTTCTACCAATATCCAGGATATGAAGAGAGACGCTTCTCTTCTCACACAAGAGATTCCAGAGAAAGTGAGAAAAGAGCAATCGAGACAGAGCACTCAAATACGTTGATACTCCAAATAACTCCTCCTGGAACAATACTCTGCTCCCATGGAGTTAATCCAGGCTACTTTTTTCAGAGTAATTCTTCTAGGATAACTCCATGTATAGACAAGTCTTTGGCTCCAGTCCAAAACACCCTTGATCAAAAGAGAGGCGAAAACACACCAGAAATGTGCATCTAATGTGGAAACAAAACATTTTGTTAAATTAGACTCCCAGATATTTATTGCTAAGAGAGTCCTTCCCTGCCTGTTCTTCATGCCCAACTCATTGAAAGTCTTAATCCAGTGTTCAATCACTTCACAGCCACTGCCACAGCAGAAAACCGTACTGGCATAAACACTGCCCTACGGTTTCACTAAAGGACCCATAAGAGGGAAGGGTCCCAGCCTAATTACAAGTAGGCTTACTACAATCCACGTATTTCACAGTAATTAGTACAGATTTGAAAACAAGTCTTTTAAAATAGCGTTGAGGTCTGTACCGAAGTCTTTGCAGTTTGCCCCTCGGGACTATTTAAACTTGCATGCTTATAATACTCTTATAGTAACTATAGTTACTTTTTAAGTAATGCTTGTACCCAATAACTTGGTGTAAGGAGTCACAGAAATACTTTCATCCAGAGCCATCTGAATGATACTGGCGGGTTAGGTTCATCTGACTTCTCCCTCTCCCTCCCTCCCTCCCTCTAACCAGCGCTGCCTGGGCACGTTGTACCTGTTTGTTGTTATCCACAGAGGTTGCTGAGGGGAGACGGAGTTTTCTCATCTCCAGATGCAGTAACAAGCATTCCAAGACATAGTTATATTAAAACCTGTCTCAAGTGACCACTGCAGGAACAACAAAAATAGACCATATACAGGGTGGAGCAGAACTGCACACAAACAGCTTAGAGTTACCTTGGATGGTCTCTCATCATTTTGTACTATTTTCATTTGCCCTAGATGAGGAGAGAAAAAAAAAAGTTTTAAAAAAATGTCGGTTTCCTTCCTTTGCTCTTCCTCCAAAACAAACACGCTGTGGGTTATCTATAACTAACACGTACTTCAGGAATTCCTCTTTTGTACCATTCCTGTATAAAGGGGGACCGAGATGAGGTATGACGACCAATTAAACGTGAGCACTCTGCTATGCAAAATAACGGGGTGATTCTAAGAAAGGCAATGGCCAGATCAAAGCTGTCTCTCTCTTTTTTTTGTAACAAATGTTCTGCTATTGCTGAGTTTTCAAGCTGTCAGCTTATTAATGGTGTGTTGATACTCGGCCAAAGGGCTACAAGGTGTTTGCCTGCTGTGTCTACAGATTGAGCAAGCCTTACTGCTAGCAATGCTTTCCTCCTCCATACAACCATGTAGTTAATTGCAAAGGAAAAAAAATAATTTCTGGAAAATAGAAGGAGTGGAATGGAAAAGCTAGAGCTTGGCGAGACATTTTAGGCTTTCCCCAAAAGGAAGGCAAGGCACAATGCTTTACACATTTCTGAACTTTTATAATTTATACGAACAAAACACACTACACAAAGAAATATACAACTTGTGGATACTCAGCTGTGCAGCTTTAATGCACCACACTGAATGGTCCTGTGAAAAGCCAAAATATGTAAACATCCCCTTCCCATTTCATTTAAAAAAAAAAGGGGGCTTGATTTTGTAATTGATGTAATGCCAGATGAAAAAAATGATACAGGCCAAAAAGGTTTTGTTCACTGTGCAAGTGTTAAAGCTAGAGAGTTGTTTCAGTTCAGAAACACAAGGTAGTTTTAAGTGTTAGTAGCCTGGATCAACCTTCTGGATGGTTTCTCCTGAACGCAATACACATACCATTTTTAGAACTGCATGTTCTCCAAATTATTTACATTCATTGAACGGATGCATCTCAACAGCTACAATAAACAGTTGAATTTTTATGCAGCCAGGCTATCAGACTATTTTTGCTAGTATATCCTCTATGTCTGTTCTTGGTTCTCTCTTAACAACGACATTAGAACAAGTGAACAGCAGCGCAGGAGATAAAGGTGCATACAGTGGTAAGGGAGACAAACTGCTCAACACCATGTAAGCAAAATGTTTTGCTCTGAACAGTCTGAAAACCAGGGCATTAAAATAGTTACATTTACACACTTGGCATTCTGAATTATATAGAACTGACACTCATCATATTTATATTATTTATAACTGAATGAAGAATGTCTCAATCTCTCTTTACTATCTTTTCCGAAAGATTCCTAAGATGCAACTTTTTCACTTGTTGCTATATTTAAATCAGATTAACTAGAGTTCCAGATGAAGATGTTGCTACGTTCTTGTAACTTTTCTTTTTCCATTTGATGTCTAAAACAACCTATAGACATCATTCTGCCATTCTTTACTGGCTTGCAAAGTAAAAATATTTTACCTCTGTAGAGAAATTGTTTAGCATTTGACATGATATTCCAAGTTTAAAGTCTGAGTTTTTAACATTTAGTGTCATGGCTTTAACTTAATGTTTCTATACAATATACAAATTATTACACAAATAAAAATATCAGTTGAAAGAAATATTTCAGTCCAGACTCAGAATTTTGGCGAACACTGCAACCAGTGTTGTATAGCAGTTCTTCCAGTCTTTTACATGGAGAGAATATTTTTCCACCCAAGTTGTCAGGTACATTCCTTAAGTAGTTTCAGAATGACCAGCCAGAACTGTTTGGAGAGTAAACATCTTTGTAAACATACTTGGAGGCACTTAATGAGCGTAGCTAGGCAGAGATCAGAGAAATGCTGATGACAAATGGGGACTAAACACCCATAGTTTGGATTGCTGTGGAAAGAATTAAGGGTGTTCCTTCAAAATGACTGATAACTAAAGCATAAAGCTACAGTTATTTTGAACGTATGCCTGTATTCTAATTCACTAGTTATATACACCACTATGGAGGACTCCCTCCCCCAGTAAAGGCAGCCTAAACTTAAACATCATTATACACACCATAGGCCTTTTGCAGCCCCATTTTGTGGCGCTCTCAGCCAGACATAGATATCCCTAAACCTCTTACATCACCACGGGTGAAACCTGTAGCACTGACTGCACCCCGGACTCATCTATACCATGCATACTCCTTGATCTACAACACTGTTCTTGCACGTCCTGTACCATTGTTCACCAGGGCAGAGAGACATAACCCGGTACCAGATGCAAACTTCGGGGCAATTCTAGCCAACCGTCTCTCAGTGTCTGTCTATATGTGCATCTTCCAGCCAGTTTGGGCCAAAGCAGCCAACCACTGCTCACAGGCTAGCAGAGGAGATTAAAAAAGTAAGCAAGGTATTTCTTGTGTAGGTGCTGGCAGGGAGCAAGGGAGGAAGAGAGAAGGTTTACAAGCAAGATATTCATAGGAACTCCCTGGAGATTCTCCCCAGGAACTCAGGAGGCAAGATGAACCTTCACAGGACACATTTTAACTCAATCAAGAGCCAAAAATAATAATTGTTCAGGACAAAACACTTTTGTTCTCCTAGCTCACGCAGACTCTGACTAAAGACTCTTTGGCCATCACCCAAAGCACAACTCCACACAATCTTGATAGCACTTACCTCCAAGAGCTGCACTGGGTGCTGGTCACCCAGGACCCGGCCCCGGGACAGAGTCTGCAAAGCACAAGACCAGGAATTACAGTCATTTGAGGAATCTGGTCTCTAGGTCACTATCTAGCTTATTGTAACAGCACAGCATAGCTGAGACCCCCCAACTCCCCTTCCAGCAAACCAGTGGAAGCAGCTGCTCGGCCATTACCACGCTTGTTACACCTGCTTCCCCCATCAGGTCCTGGATCAGACCCAGCTGTGAGGGCAGCCAGCTGGCTGTTTGGCTTCCATGGAGGAGGTAAAGCCCAGTCAGTTTGCACAGAGGTTTCCACTGATTGACAAGAACCATACAAAGAAAAAAAAAAAATTTAAATAGATTTATGTGTTTTGATAGTCACTGTCTATAACAATTTTACAATTTGGGTACTACAGCCACCTCATTCACATGTGCCAACCAGACCGTGTCTGCCACTGATTCAACAGGACGTGTGTTCACGACACGTTTAAACATGGCTTTCAGACCGCTGCAGACAAAGCCAGCAGAGGCTGCTTCTCTGGTTAAGGTCTAAAGCTAGCAGCCTCAGAAAGATGCCCTCTCTACTTTCTTTACTTTTTCTTTGCTAATAGAAGTCTTTTTTCTTTTTAAAATAAAAATAAATCTAATAAATGTATTCACTTTTCTCTTTAGATTAATATCCCTATTTCTGAAGGACAAATTGGACAAGGTAGAACCGAGCACCACAGTCATCTTTTTTACTTCCTTTGGATCACCATTTTAAAATATTTCTTTTCTGGGCAATACACAGTTTTAATCTATCTTAGTCTTTTAAATCAATTCATAATGAACAAATCCAATCTTTCGTTATATTAAATCTCACTTGCTAATGTGCTCACTAACAATGATGAAAATGTTAACTATGCAAAAGCTGTAAAAAAAAAAAAATCCTAAATAAAGTCTGTAAAGGCCCCGGGCTGGAGGGCTCAGGATTTGAGCTACTGTCTGAATGAAAATCGGGTTGTTCTCTCTCCCCGCTTTGCCTGGATGTGAATAGCAGTTATGCGGAGGCTGAGGACACACACTAGTTCTCACAAGCTCCCTGCTGAGCAAGGCAACTTTTAATTTCTGGAGCTTCAAAAGTTACTATACAGAAACAAAGGATTCTTCTACCGTCACGCAATCTACCTGTACTGCTATTTTACATGCAAAAACTATCAGATACTTTCACTTTCTCATGTAGTCCAACAAATTAAGAAATTAAGAAAATCAACAAATTAAGAAAATCTGTTATCCAAGGATGAATTTTTAAAAATACCAGTTCTTTATCCAACCACTAACCATTTATATCCACCAAAGGAAAAAGACAGGATTGTCTACATATGCAGTATTTTCCAATTAACTGCCTCTGTTTAATTATTAAACAACTACATTAAGCTTAACAGGAAGAAGATTTATTTATTTTTTTTTTTACTATTCCAGAATAAGACTGCTCACAGGTAAGTTAATCAGGAACAATTTCATGTTTAAACAAGCACTACAAAAGTATTCATACAAAAAAAAAAAAAAATTAGTTCCTCTGCAATTCCAGTTTTAGTCAATGATGCTGCCATGCCCAGGCAGGCTTAGTGAGTGAATTGCAAATCTAATCAGTTTGGCAAAGAGTTTTATGGAAGCTGCTGTGTTGGCTTTGCTGACTTCAAGTGATTTGTTCTTTTGTTCACTTGTTGCAAACAACTAAACTCTAGGGCAAGGAAGGAAAGGTCATTAGTTATGAAAGTGCACATTTTTATATTGTATTGGAAAGGTTTCAAAAGCAGTTTTTAATTTTGTATTCATCGTGTATTCACTTTTTTCCACTATTTTTCCCCCATCTTTTTATATATTTAAATTTCAAGTGCCCTTCTAGGAAAAGGCAAAATGACTTGTGCCTCGTAGGCAATCAAGATTTAAGGCACTGAGTTTTAAACAATTATTCGAAAACATCATAAATTGCACAAGTGGCACAAACAAATGCATAAATGGCACAAACACATTTTCACATTTCCATACACTGTTACTACTCTAATGTTTATTTTCAGACCATCGCTCACTTGGTCATTCTCTCCAGATTAATTCTGTCAGGAAAAATTTTCTTGCCGAGAGTTCTAAAAATCAGGTTTTGAACTTTTGTGTGGTAATTCATCTTTAAACAAGCCCGGTCTTATTTTATGTGATAAGAGGAACTATTCTAAAATACACGTAACAACTACATACATTTTTTTTCAACTACAATTAACAGTCCCTGCGTGGGTGTGCTGGGAGTTCTCTGCCTTGGTAATTTACATGTCTCTCACACCAGCAGTCTCAAAGAGAACACCCCAAACCTACCCGAGCCCAACCCATACATCTGGGAACACAAACAACTGAGGAAGGTAAGACGCTACAGTCAGGGAGAGGTGTTCTCAGTTTTCACTGGGGCTGTACCGTTCCTATCGTTTCTTGCGCGGCACACACGTATCGCTTGCTTTACTTGTGGGCATGTGGGTTTAGTACGTACCAGACAAACAGTATGTTTTCCAGCATACAAGCAAGTAAACTCCTGTGAATTTCTGACTACATTGAGTGAAATGCATGCATCAGTTCCTGTTACTCAGCTTTTCCTGAAGTCAATCAGCATCTCCAAGGATCAAGGTCCACTTTTAAGCAATTCAGCAACCTAACTGGGAGTTAGCTTAAGGCATGATTATTTGCTTCGTGAGTGCAAATAAAGGTACACTGACCCGTTTTACTGTGGATCTGTTCTTAACATTGATCAAATAAAATGCAGTTATTCTAAAGTAATGATGTGTTTTCCATGGTGAACATAAAGGACTATCTCAAAGCATTTTCATTCTTCCCCTGTGAGGTATAGCAGTATCATAATCTCCATTTCCAAGTGGAAAAGATTGATGGTCTACTTAAGGGCAAGAGAGTGCACCAGTACCACAGTGGAAAGCTGTAACAGAACCCACAGCCAGATCTGGTTTCTGGATTCTCCCTCCTCTGCTCCCTTGTTATAAAAGCCCCATCTAAGTCTGAAAATTCCGAG
Organism: Burhinus oedicnemus; assembly: GCA_008921705.1. Lineage (NCBI taxonomy): Eukaryota > Metazoa > Chordata > Aves > Charadriiformes > Burhinidae > Burhinus > Burhinus oedicnemus. The sequence goes on from VFFE01007669.1 coordinate 4,045,836, forward strand.
TTCGCTTCTGCACAGCTATCAGCTGCTGAGCTGGGATACCAGAACATACGCACATTTGGCTGACAGTTCCCATCCTTCGAGTACAACACTGTGTTAGTAAAAAGCATGTTTCATTGTAGGTAAGTACTGATGTCCCTCACGAAGCTTTCTGACTCTCCATGTCTGGGAACTTTTGCAGTACAGTGTGGGTTGCAGCTGTACTTATCAGAGAATAAGTGTTCAGTGTCAAAAAATTCCTTCCATTCCACTTCATCTTACATAATATTTAAGGACTCCAAGAGTTCTCTCTGTTCCACCCCAACCTTCAAAATGCCAGTTTTCAAGCCCTTTACTGTCACCCCTGGAGCTGACTGACCATTGTTGGGAGAAGGAACAGATTTGCCTGTATTTGTGGAAATACAACTACCAGATCCGCCAGGTGTGCAGCAGCTAGAAAAGAAATCTGAGCAGATGAGTGTTCTGCAGACAATAAACAACAATCAACAGATGTTACAAGCACTTGCTGACCAACTGCACATGGCAGGGCAATCACCACGCAGTGGGATCAGGTCATGGTACAAGCCTGTGCCCGTCAGCACTGCCTGCAAGCCCTTCGGATCCTGTGTTCCTGAGGCTGCACGCCAAGTTTATTTCAGCCTCAGGATGCCAATATGACAGCTGCTTTGAGAGGGACGAATCAGGGTATCAATCTTATGGGGAAAGTTCGCATCACTCAACAATCTGTTTGGTGTCAGAAAAAGGAGCTATTACAGGAAGCAGTCAATTGGCAGATACGCATAACCATTAACCATAGCCTGCACGTGGAAGCACAAGTATGGATAAAACACAGGAATTAATATTTACGTCAGTTAAGAAGGCTTTCCTAGATGTGCAGGTAACAGACTGGCCCTATCTAGAAGCCAAAACATTGTGGTGAAGTAGGAACAGAAAAATACTCTATTGTAAATAATAAAATTTGAAGTACATTTGAAATAAGAGTCCTATAGCATTATGTGGTCTTAATACCAAATTGCCACATTGCTTAGCAGCAGTTCTACTTCTTGATAAATTTGTTGTACATGCTTAGTATTGCTGGGTGCGTAGCCTTATTCCAATTTTGGTTTCATCATAATAGAAGACATAATTGTGATTTACTTCAATTTGAAAAGCGGCTTTTTGCTAAAGTTTGTGATAGGGAATGCTGCGTAGTTTCAGCATATTCATTCTGTTATTCTGTAATTCTTGCTGCATGTACATAATCATAAGGTGATCTGCTACTTTCAGCTACATTGTCCTGCTCCCTATCTACATGTAGCCTGTTGCTATTTGAGGTACAAAGGAGAAAAGAAAGTGGCATACCACAGTCCACTGGGAGAGTTATTTTGACACACACTTGATTTGTAAAGTACCCGAGTTCTTTCATCTTTTGTGGATAACATCGCACAATGTATTGAAATAACTTGGGTACCTAAAAACAGCCCGACCATGGCAATATGTGTATCTTTACAGATGCCGTGGTGAACCTGCATTCCAGTAACTCAAGCTAGGTCTTGAAGGTATGTATCTCCACCCTACCACAGACCTGCCCTCTGTGAATCCCTCAAAAGCTTCTACTTGCTTTGCTGGCCAAAGGTGTCTTTTCCTAAGGGGCATAGGAGCACCCTGTCAGCTGAATGCTGCTGGTGTGCCCCAGATGGTACGGGGCTGTGCTCTGCAGAGAAATGGCAGCTCTGACAAGGCTGCCACAGCTCTTGCTGCATTTCCTGACATTTTTCTTTATCTAATGCTTCCTCATCCTTTCTGGAGCATCTGAATAATCTTTATTCCTGCAGAATGGGTACACCTTGGCCTTGCATAGCCCCACACTGTACCGCTCGTAACAGGGCACTTGTAAGAGAAGTATTTTCAAACACTACAGAAGCCAGAAGTTGTGACTCAAAGCTCCGGAGCTCCAAAATGTAACGAGTCTGGGCTATGTCAGTGGCCCAGAATAATTGCTGGAGGGCTGTTTGCAATAGCATCATAATAATATAATGATATAAAACCACCTAGGTAATGGAGCAGAAACACCTGAAGACTGGAAGCATTATTTTTGTTAGACCAGCATAAGCTAGGAGTTCTTGTATCAGGACATAAAACTGAATACAAACAGATTCAACAGAAATAAACATCTCTAGTAAGACTCCGTTGTAGAACAAGCACAACAGTCCTTTGAAAAGCCATTTGATTTCTTCCTAATCATTTGTAATAGCAAGAATTTTTTTGCAATGACACTTTGTGGGGGGTGGGGGAGGGGGGGATGTGTTAGAAAAAAGTAAAAAAACCTTAGTCTAACAAATAGTCTCCTGTAAAAAATTCTGGTATTGGGTTTGAG
>VFFE01007669.1:4048208-4142130 GCA_008921705.1 Burhinus oedicnemus
GTTTCCTCTATGTCCGATAGAGCCAATGCCAGCTGGCTCCAAGATGGACCCACCACTGGCCAAGGCTGATCCCATCAGCAACAGTGGTAGCACCTCTGGGATAACACATTTAAGAAGGGGGTGGCAAAACAACTGCACAACTGCAGCTGGAGAGAGGAGTGAGAATACGTGAAAGAAACAACTCTGCAGACACCAAGGTCAGTGAAGAAGGAGGAAAGGAGGTGCTCCAGGCACCAGAGCAGAGATTCCCCTGCAGCCCATAATGAAGTCCGTGGTGAGGTCAGGCTGTCCCCCTGCAGCCCATGGAGGTCCATGGTGGAGCAGATATCCACCTGCAGCCCATGGAGAACTCCACACCAGCGCAGCTGGATGCCCAAAGGAGGTTGTGACCCTGTGGGAAGCCTGCGTTGGAGCAGGCTCCTGGCAGGACCTGCAGACCGGTGGAGAGAGAGGAGCCCATGCTGGAGCAGGTTTGCTGGCAGGACTTGTGACCCCATGGGGGACCCACACTGGAGAGTCTGTCCCTGAAGGACTGCACCACACAGAAGGGACCCATGCTGGAGCAGTTTGCATAGAACTGCAGCCCGTGGGAAGAACTCATATTGGAGTTCATGGAGGACTGTCTCCCATGTGAGGGACCCCATGCTGGAGCAGGGCAAGAGTGTGATGAGTCCTCCCCCTGAGGAGGAAGGTGCAGCAGAGACAATGTGTGATGAACTGACCACAATGCCCATTCCCTGTCCCCATGCACCGCTGGGGGAGGAAGAAGGGAAATCAGGAGTGAAGTTGAGCCCAGGAATAAGGGAGGGGTGGGGGGAAGGTGTTTTAAGATGTAGTTTTTATTTTTCATCACCCTATTCTGATCTGATTGGTAATAAGTTAAATTAATTTCCCTGAGTCAAGTCTGTTTTGCCTGTGACTGTAATTGCTGAGTGATCTCTCCTTGTCCTTATCTCAACCCACAAGCCTTTCATTATATTTTCTCTCCCCTGTTCAGCTGAGGAGGAGAGTGATAGAGCAGCTTTGGTGGGCACCTGGCATCCAGCCAGGGTCAGCCCACCACAATACTTTAAGATAACCACATCTGTAAATTTTTACTTTAAAGGCACCCTGAGTCAGGGAAAACATTAAAAAAAAATAAAAATCTATGTATCAAGCCTCTGTATTATTCTGGTATGAAGAAACACAAGACTTCAGTTCTCAGTACAAGGAATGTTTTACTCTGGTTAGTATGAGGTTAATACCTAGCCAGATCTTTCTGTCTTTTTTCATTATTATTAGTAAGTCAACAGCAGCTTTTAGTACTTTGCAAGACAAGTTTCAACAAAGCTGCAGTATGATTTTTTTCTGTGATTAGTAAATCAAGACTAGAACATATGCCCACACACATCCTCCACAATCAATTCACACGAGAGGGAAGATGTTAGCAATCTCTGTTGCACCATTCTTTATTTTTATCCCAAAGATCAAGATCCATTGAGAAAGAGGGGGCATGGCCTGTGAAGAAACTAAGAGAAGGTTTCTTGATTAACCCCAAAAAGAGAGAGACTGCATTACCCTTTACCACAAATCACCCTCTGCAGGGATTTTCCCAGTGTGGAGGCGTTCAAGAGGTAGCCACAGCTGGAAAGGTCTCATTAATAGCAACATACTTCATTGACAACACAGCTCCAGATGTGCAGTGGCAGGAGGCACCGCGATGTTTTAGGAACTCAAAGGTGGACTCCTGGCCTTCTCCAAATCTGGAAATCTGTTAAGTTCAAAGTTGAAGCTGTGATTTATTGAAGGGACAAGGCAAATACTGACTTTCCTTAATAGACCAATACTGAGGAAAAGTCTCAACAGGACCCTGGCAGAGTTTCAATTCCCCTCCACTGCAATTCCCCTCCTTCCCCAACTATTATAAAATTATAATTTTAATTTTATGAAATAGCAGACATACTAACTCAGAAAAAAGTTCAGCAAGCTCAATATCCTGCCTAACAGTTGTCAAAAGTAGTCACATGAAAGAGTGTGTAATAAAGTGCTCCTTCTCTTACTCTTTCCTGCTGGTACCCTGCAGATTATGGACTTTGTCCATGGGTTCATTCAGACCACTGTATTTATTGACAGTTTCTAATTTATATAATTTAATTTATATTTTTAATTATATTATTGGCATCTACAGCAACTGTGGAAACAAGATATACGATTAAATTGTACACTGTGTGAAAAGGGACTTTCTGCTTCAAACTTCCCTGCCCAGTAACTTCACTGTGTGCCCGCTGTATTATATGATCATAAGTGAATGAACATTCCTTAGTCATCTTATTCATGATTTTATAAACTTCTGTCATACCCCACTTCAATCATCTGTTTTCACACAGAAGACTCCTTGTCCAATTCATATCTCAAATAGAAATCATTATACATTTTAAACACTTTGGGCATTCTTTGTACTTTTATCATTTCACTATATGCTTTCTGAGACAGAATTGTCAGAACACCACACAACATTCAAGATGCAGCAAAGATATGGACTGACAGTCGTACCATAATTATACGCTGTTTTGTATGGTATTCCATTCGTAATTCCTAATTTTTTAATTCCCTTTTTGTCTGCTACTAAACACTGAGATGACAGCAAGCTTACCACAGGAAGACCAAGATCCCAAATGGAACAAATTAACTTGCAGTCCATTTTTTTTAGTTCAAGCATGTTGCTTTGTACAGTACAGGCCCTAGTCTTGCTATTTTATTTCTCAGTCATTTATATAGCAAAACTTTTCTTTAGAGCCAGCTTTAGTTTTGACCCACAAATAATTTTACAGAGGCAGCAAACACTATCTGCCTAACATCCCTTTTTAGGTCTTTAAACATGGCAAAGAGCATAGATTCCTCTAGGATGTCTCTCTGTGAAAAATATGTATTCCTCCCATTTTCTTCAGCCAGGTCTTAATCTACAAAAGGATCTTCTCTTTATTGCATACGAGTTTAAGTTCTTGAGGGCTCAAAGCAACTTGAAAAATCCAAGGAAGTTGTGACAACTGATTCATCTTTTTATCTACAGGCTCATAGCCTGCTTGAAAGAATTCCAAGAAGTGTGATATCCCTTTGCAAACTCCGTATTTTCCATGTATCCGCTAATACTGTTCTCATTACAATTCCTGTCATGTTCCTGGCTTAGAAGTCAGCTTAGTTTCTATAATTCTCCCAAGCACCCTATTTCAAACTGCTCTCAAATGTGCCCCCCTTTATTCCTCTGGTACCATGATGATAAATGACCCTTAAAACTCCATTTTGGGGGAGTTCAGCAATTTCATATATGCACTCTTTCAAATCTCAGGAACAGTAAATCCATATGAAACTCACAATTAAGCAAATACCGAATCAACTGATGATACACTGAGCAAACAGGATGAACATACACACAGAGAATCTTTACTTCCATCATCATAATCATGCACTTATGAGTTGTTGGAACATGTGTAATTGCCAAACCAGAGCCTAAAAACGGCAGGCTGCTATCTGTTCCTTATCCCCAGTCTTATCAAGTTGTGACCTCAGGAACTGAAGAAGCATTATGAACCCAGAAGTCATGTCTGCCCTTCAGAAGGTTACAAATCTCTCAAGTTACCAGCCAGGCTGTAAGTCTCCCTAGTATAAACAATGACAAATGCACCTACTCTTTTGAAGCAGGCTGCTGGTAGCAACTGCCTCATTGTTACGATTCAACTGGCAGCAAGAAAATCTTCTTAGAAAGCAGGACTTCACGAAAATCTTTTTAATTTTGTTGGGCCCCTGCTCATCTTTCAGCGGTGACATCAGTAAAAAGGATTATTTTTTCAAACAACACCAATTTTCTAATTCTCCATAGTTTTTCATAGCTCAGCTCTACTGTCTTCTCATTTCATGATGAGAACTTGGCCTACCCCATCCACTTTCTTGGGTTTTTTCCTTATTCATATAGCACCTCAGAAGAAAAGCAATTCTAAAATATTTTATGAAAAGACACGTGTGTCTCTCATGTTAAAGAAGCTGCATGACCACAGTGAGCCAACACCTAAATATTTGTGTGCCTTGTCTCCACATGCCTTCATTAGAGAGACATAACCTCAGGTGTTATTTATATGAATGCACATTCATAGCTATAAAATTCTTGGCAGTTCCATATTATCATACTTATGAACTGTGTAGATGACTGCAGACTGCTCGTTGAGCAATAACCTTCCAATGGATCAACCTCTGCCGCCACAACAGAAGGGGGTTCTCAGCACAGATTATTAATCTTTACATAAGCTTGATAGGGCTCTATGCTTTTTCTAAGACTAGGCAGGTATTTCCTTTGCACCAAAAAGGATGGTACTTAACCACTGAAGTTCCACTGTGGTGTTATATAGCCAACATACTTCTCATTCTAATCCATAATATCCAACACAGCATTTCATCATAATCCATAACATTCGTAGAATCATAGAATCGTCTAGGTTTGAAGGGACCTTTAAGATCATCAAGTCCAACCACCAACATAACACTGCCAAAACCACCACTAAACCATGTCCCTCAGCACTACATCTACCTGTCTTTTAAATACCTCCAGGGATGGCGATTCCACCACTTCCCTGGGCAGCCTCTTCCAGTGTTTGACATCCCTTTCGGTGAAGAAATTTTTCCTAATATCCAATCTAAACCTCCCCGGCATAACTTGAGGTCATTTCCTCTTGTCCCATCACTTGTAGAAATTGCATCCAACAGAATGAATCTGTACTTTAAGCAGCACAGATCTACTTACTTCCAACTTACTGCTTTTCCATAAACTGAATATTTGACCCTCTTAAAGTTTACAGCACTCAAAAATACATTATGCAGAAGAGAAGTTCACTGTTCAAAGGTATAAAAAAAACCTTTATTATAAAATCTGTAGCTCAAAAATGTAGTTTTTAACTGTAGAAAAAGTGAAGATTTTTCCACAAACTACTAGTGGAAATAAAAGTGGATCTAAACAGAGAGGACACTGACGTGTTTCTAAGGAATAACAAGAAAGATGAGCTACAACAGAGGCAAAGTAGTACTTTTAAAAGCTTTTTTTTTTTTTTTGCACTAGTTGCTGCAAATAATTTATTTTCCTGAAAACTGCAGTTTGAGAACTTCTAAAAATTAAGATCTCTTACTTAAAGGGAAAGTACAACCACTCTGTTTTTCTAAAACCTGTTTCAAGATTTGCCTTTGTCAAAATCAGAAAAGGCACATTTGGAAAGAATGAAACATTGGCAGTGACAGCACTATGGTTATAGGTTTTTGGATCAGCAGCTAAGTTTCTCTCCTCCCCGCCCCCCCCTTTTCCTCTTCCTCCTCTGTAAAGTAGTAACTGGTGTGATTCTTGTTATAAAACTTAATTTCTTGACTACCTTTTTATTTTCTACTCATTCATATCATTTAGCTTGAATAATGAGGGAACAGTTGGGAAGAGAAATGAACAATTTAGTGATATTTAAGCCCTACTCTTGAAGATACACGTATGCTAACTTTATTACATGAGTACTTCCAATAATTGTAAAGGAAGTAATCATTGGAATATAATTAGGCATATGAATAAACACATGAAAAACAGAGGCCCTAGTCAGCTGCTAAATATAGAAATTTACTCACTTTCTTATTTAAAACAAATATGTCAAAATGAGATCTGCAGAGCTCTCAAACAAGGCCTGTGGATGCCTAACAATGCCTGACTTCGGGACAACATAGTCCAAAACGCCCTTTTCAGAGAAGTAGTTTGACATGCTGAATGATGTGGATGCAATCTCAACTCCTGCCCAGCATCCATCATATCTTTTGAGTGGTACACATATTAACATAGAAAACATACAGTTGCATCTCCCTGTGCTCTCCCTGCTCTTTCCCAAAACACAAGTATCTGTTGCAAAACAATGCAAAGTGGGTGCTCCAGGTCACCACATGCGGACACCCCAGGCAGCACAACACTGCCACTCTGTTGTCACCTTTTGTGGTGGTTGTTGTGTATCTGCCACTCTGCAACCTGGGACACAGCCTGCAGCCAGGGTGATGAGCAGGAAACCAGAAATTAGGGCTTTAAAGCCTTTTCAGTTGGGACTTTGGTTTATGCCACTATCTTTTGCCCACATATGTACATTTATCTTTATTTTCTTAATATCCATCGTTACTCTTTAGACACAAGCGAGGCTCAGAATGACCTCCTCTGAACAGAGCAGAGCACTGGCCCTTTGATATTTGAACTATGTAGGCTCCTTCTCAGAGCAGAAGACTGCAAGAACCATACATGCTTATCACCTAAGGATGAAAGAGGCCCCAGTTCTCCACTGCCCCATTGCACCTGCAGATACTTAGGCCTCTGAAAACATAGTGTAAAATTATATCATAATGACTGTCATTCCAAACAGGCATTACAGTGAAACCCCCTCAAATGTTAACCTGTTAGTGATGGCACATTATTTTACGATTAAAACAGTTGCCTATACTTAGACATTACAGAACAACTCCTTGGTCAGAAGTCAATTCATCCTTCTGTCTCTCTAATTTGATGCTAGTGACTTCTGTTGTCTGATTGATTTTGGATTTAGAGGAGAACAACATTTCTGCGGTTTTATTTGTCAACTGATCTCTCTAGAAGAGTGTCTGAATGATTGTTCTTTGGTTTCCACAACTTCATTTGGAAGTCACATCAATGTGTCACATTTGAAGAGCTTTTAAAAGTATCTGTCTTGCACTTGGAAGGCAAAGCTAGGAAGTCATACGTTATACAAAAAACTTCTACTGTGAAAAGTGATCTTGGTTTGTTGTTTCTACACTTTTCTATCCTGAACACACAGAAATACTGTGAACACCCCAAATGCTACTCTAAAATAAGAACCTTTTCAGAAATAACATCTCATCCTTGCTCTTAGTCTAAGGGGCATTATTTCACCTGTGGCTAGAACTATAACAAATAAAACCTTTTTATAAATCTGCAAGGCAGAAATTAGAACAAAGTTTTCAAGTGTCATAAAACTGAATTGCAAAGTATAAAGTGGCACACTATTTTGATTGCTGTGAATTAGGGCTAAATATGATTTCAGCTTTTATATAAGAAATGGGAATAAGAAATTAGGTCCTGTGTTTCAACTTGAGAAGCATTCAGTTGTAGTGAACGATTCCTTTGAGATTATTTTTGAAGTGATACATTGTCTTTTTCTAACCTGCCCTAAAGCCTTATCTTGAAAGCCATTGCCTGTGATCAGCCTGCACACGCAACTCCTGCAATTTGTTAAGTGTGTATTCATTTCTGGTTTTGCCTTTTAGGCTGTAACTGTCAAAATGCAAGTCTCCCAGGAGTATTTTACAAGTTATTTCTGAAACAAAATGTTTAAAATTATATTAAGTTTTCCCCCACAGGTTAGGAAGTCAAAAACTGACCCTTAGACTGAAGCTTTCTATTTCCTTGAGTTAGGTTTCCAGTGAAGGCATGATTTCTCCCCTGGAATCCATCCTTGAATCCATCATGAAAGGTCAGCCTGTTACACCATTGCTTAACAAACCCTAACAACTTCTTAAAAATACAAATGTTAATTCAAACTTACTTTAGCCTGTAGGGCTCATAGCTATATGTGACCACCATTCTTTAGCAACAGTAACAACAAAAATTATTCTAGTGTTCAGCTATGATAAACTTTTAGTCATACTGGATCAACTTCCAGTATGATACTCGCATATTTCAATGACAAACTGTGGAAGACATTTACCTACACAAATATGTCTTTCTTGCCCACTGCAGGATTGTGCTGGGTTATCTAGGTTAGAGCAAGAGCAGTGAATCTGCAGCACTCTCACTAGCCCAAATACTGTATAATACCCTCTCCCGCAGTAGGGGTGATGAGATAGAGACTGGAAGGGAACAAAAAAAGTTGTACCCAGTGCCAAGCCCAGCTCCTCTGGTGTCACTCCACCATAATGTGCATTAAACCCTGGGACATTTCAACTAGGAGATACAACAGGTAGAAAGCTTCTGGTTTACCTGCTTGGCAACGCTGATGACACCGTAGAAGGCACCCCCTCTGCTCCAGCCTTCTTCCAGAGAAGGAGACTGCAACACACTGAGAAAGATTTTTCCCTCCCCCAAATACCATGCCCTATCATGACCCACACAAACACAACTTACTCAAAAGAGGAACAACCCCCGCTTTGTTTTCCAGCAAGCAGCCGTACTCCCTTCTATTGTATTTGACATATCAGAGCTTTGCTTATGGACATATTAAAATGCATAGACAGTTTTGCATCTACAGTCCTGTTCTTTCTGGGAAGGTATGGGGTTTTTTGTATCTTGTCTTCCTTTTCTCCTCACTATTCTGATAACTCAGCTTTTTAGGTGGTAGTTGCAGGTACTTGGGAAGTTCCGCCATCTTTATGTATAGCCTAATACTGCTTTCATCTTCTATTTAACCTTGGCCAAGTCTACACAGAAAGATGAAACCAAAGACCCAATTTCAGGGTGAAACACATAGCTCTAGTTCTACAATATTTCTACCCTGTGAAGTTAGCTTTTAGGCACTTTTATAAGCTTTGAATTTCATATGCAGAGCAGAAACAGATGAATTGTCATGATGCATCTCATTTCTAAGCCACATCATATAATCCATGAGAAGAATTAATAGAAAGAGAGATTTGTTTCAGAATTATTATGAGCTCATCTGCATCTGTTTTATAGAAATAGTGACAGGTTTTGAATGAAAATGTGAAGAACGTGCAGTATTCTTGTGATGGATATGGCATTTCAGTGATCTAACTTAAAAAGAAACTAAGTAAATGAAACAAAAAGAAAAGCAAACCTGAAGGAAATTTCACCAAATACAATTTGAAAAGGAGAGCTCTACAGTTTACTTTGAAAAAAAAAAAAAATCCATTTTGGTACAATTTTCAAGCCAATTTCCCTATAATTTTCAGTTTGAATTAGAAGTTGCTATGCCACAGTATTGTTTGAGAATATATCTCTTCTGTGCTAGAAAAGTAAGGAAAAGTAAACTGAAATTATTTACTGGAGTTTGTCTTAGCCCTCCAATCTCAGCAATACATACCAGGAGACATCCATGATCCCAGACCCAAAAACCTTTTCATGGTTTTCAACAGATTATTTTTTTTTTCTTTGTCACTTATTTCCTGAAATTCCTGAGGTTGAATGGGATAATTTCTTATCTGGCCTGCACAACGGTATGGAGCGCACAAAAAATTTGGCTGGAAGCATCTGACAAAGATCATCTCTGGCAAAGAAGCGTGACTATGCCATTCCTAAAACAGTACATAGGGACTTTGTTACTGAATGGCTCAAGTAGCAGCATGAAAAGGCTTTTAAAAATTGTCCTTTGGACATGTGCAGAAAGTCTGGAGTATTTATTTTAATCTTATTCTGCACTTTAATCTCAGAAACACCAGAGTGGCAGGCCCAGATTCCCTGGGCATAGCAGAGAGATTTCTCAGAAGTTTTAGTTATTTGCTGGGTTAAAATTTTGTTTAAATTATGTACTTTTTTTCCACTCCAAAAGCTAATTTAATGCATTAGAGCTCATTTCCATTCTGTTTATTCTCAGACTCTTAATATTTAAAACACTGAAGATCACAAATGTAAATTAAACAAAACATACCAACAGCCCACCACTCCAGGAACAAGTATAGACCACCTCAGACCTTCTCTGCATAACTATGCTTGGAAAACGAACACTCTCCAGGTTTGGCTAAGAAAACACCTGAAACGAATTAAGCAGGATGGGTGAAAAACAAAGTTGTGACACCCGTTGGCACTCAGTGGAGAAGCGAGAGGGGAAATTACATGCAGCCATTCCTCCTCTCCGCGCTTCTTAGTCGGCATCCATTTACAGCCATCACCCCCTCATTACAGGCAGTGGGAGGTTCCCACACTGTCCTGTTCTCATAGCAAAGTGAGAAGACAACAGGGGCTTCAGGTGTTTTCACCCCTCCTGTTTACAGCCTCGAGCAATCCGTGCCCCATCTCACATGAGAAACCTCTTCCCCGCAGCTGCTCTGCATCCTCCCACACAAACGCCCCTTCCCGAGGGGACCGCCAGCTCTCGCTTTCCTCCTCTTTCACTTTTGTAATTACCGGAGGGGGGTGTGTGTGTTAACTTTTTTCACTAGTGGAATTGAAGGTTTCCTCCTTATCTGTGCCTCTCCGGGGTGGCAGACAGGCTGGGGACCCTACTGCAGCTGCTTGACACCTCTCGCCCGAGCGGGCTTGATGCAGGAGGAGAGCAGGGACCTGCGCTGCTTTGCTGCAGGTACAGAAGTCCCCTGGATAACTGTGCTCCTCAGGCAGCCCCAAATTTCTCTCAGCGTTCACCCCAGCACGTACCAAGAGCACGTTCCGGGCCTTCCCCGCCCTGTGCCTTTGGGTCAGGGTGCCCCACGCATGGCTTTCCTCCCAAACAAGAGCAATGCACGTGAAAAGGCCAGGTTGGATGAGGCTTTGAGCAATCAGGTCTAGGGTGGAGGTGTCCTTGCCCATGGCAAGGGGGTTGGAACTAGATGATCTTTAAGGTCCCTTCCAACCTAAACCATTCTATGAAAAACAAAACACCTGGTGCTCTGCTCTAGTCCCAGCACAAGACACGAGGGAGGCACCTCCAGGGCTGTCTGCACCATGGCTGTTCGCCATGTACTCCCGAGGACTGGGAGACAGGAGGAGGGCAGTGGGACAGGAACTGGTTCAAAGGCCTGCAAAGTCAGGGGGGGAGTAGGGGATAAGGGAAAAGGAGAGCAGTGCAAACAAGACCAAGCAGCCTTGATACCTGAAAAATCAAAGCCAATTAAGAGCTGCTATTTCTCAATTTCCCCTCCCCATTGCTGGAGGCCCTGCTTGTGGCTAAGAGGTGACAGCAGTCACTTCTAACAAGCAGAGGAACTGCTCCTCTCTACCCCCCCCCCAGCTACACCAGCCAGGGAGGGGGTACCCACAGAATTTGGGCACTCCAGCTGGGACCCCACAGCTGTCACACCAACAGGTGGGAAAGGCACGCAGGCAATCCCCGCCAGCCCTGGGCTGCACTGGTGAACTGCGCTGCACAGCACCAGCCAGCTATTAATAAGTACAGGAGCGAAACTGAATGCCTCTGCTTCGACTTCTTCAAAAGCTCAAATTCAGCCTCCAAATGGGTCTATTGCTGGCTATCCATCCAACCCTCGATTCCAGTGCAGGAGCTCCCCCATCCAGGCATACAATTCGTGCTGACTTAGCAAACTCAGTGTTACAGCCACAGCAAGACATGGGATTTGGCAGTCTGAGGATTTAACAAAGTGAATTTTGTTCCTGTTCAAGCTGTCGTATAACAGATGTAGGGAACTGCGCTTCCACTGCAGCACCTTACCCACTAACACACCCCTTAGGTTTCTGCACCTCTGTCTCCTCCAGTCTTACTCAATAAACAGCTTCATATCCGATCCCTGCTGACCCCGCTTTCCGCATTACAGAAGTCCCTGACCTGTTGACTTACAAAGCACAAGACTGCAGACCTCCTCCCTGAGTTTGCACAGACCACCTCTGAGGTCAGGAAGGGTTTGCACGGACCCAGTGGTCTGGCTGCGAGAACCTGCACATAAACACAAAAACCATACTGGATATGCACTAAAGATGCAGCTAAGGCATGGGTCCTTGTAAACCAACAGACAAATAACCAAAGCCCTCAACATAATAAGGATTTAGGGAAAAAGGCTCTATTGTTTGTAAAACAGAAAAATGGCATTCTGAAAACTGATGACATTTCCCTGTTTTCTGCAGCATAAGCAGAGTTTCAAGTCTCCTCATGAAACTCTGCAATAAATATTCTTTATTATTTTGCCACCTCATTAGATATTTTGGGGACTGAATTACATGGAATATTCCATATATAATGTCTTGTTAGCAGATACGAATTTTATAAAACTCCAGTGCAGTCCACTGCCACATGGAGGTAATCTCTTGCAAACCAAACACAGTGGTATTACTGGGATGTAAAAGAATCATCATTCCATCTGATATAAAAGGAGCTCTTAAAAAGCTTTACAGGGGGAATAATCAGTCTTTGTAATTGTTTCACTCTTCAGAGGTTTGGAGTTGCCTTGTTTCCTTTCAAGTGCCCAAAAACTCTAGAGGGGAAGCAGTTGTTTCCTGCATACCAAAACGCTTTGTCATTTATCCAAAAAAGCTGCCTGAAATAGTTGCTAACATTTGTTTTCCCCTCCCCTCCAAATAAAAATGTAAAAAAAGTTGGTCTGTCTTCTCCATCCTCTCATTCACCTTTGACGCTGATCATTCCACTTTCAGCAGCCAGTGGTCCCCTGGACAGCAGAGGGGACACGTCTTGAATGTCTAATTCATGTTCCAACGGTGAAGTCGCTCCCTCCTCCCCCCACTGCATTTATGGGTCCTTCCGGGAGAGCTGAATAGCCTCTTTAAGGAGTGGCTCAGGCCACAAGGACACAAATGCCCCTCACAGGAAACTTATGTCACAGGAACCGTGTTGTGGGATCTCCAACATGGTATCAAGGGGTGATGCAATGGGGACATTTGAGAAACTGCTCAGAGAAGTGATCAGTTGATCTCTTCTCAGAAATTGATCTCTGAGAGTGGTACATTAGCAGATATGACTGTTTTTTGTAGAGATCAAGAACATGATGGAAAATGTCAGTAAATTTTTTTCTTAACTCCCAAGGGCACCTTCTGCACAACCTATCCTCACAGAGGAGGGAAAGGCTGCCTCTCCCCATGGCAGCCCTACCTTACCACATCCTTATTTTGTACTCACTACTGGTTTTCACTGTTGATACTAGGTGTGCTCACCCATTTACACACCTTTGTTAGTACCATGTGGTAAAGCAGATACAGCCCTCGGAGCTTCAGGAAAAACCCTAAAGAAAATGGAGCAACCAGGTACCTACTGATGTCATGATACAGCATGAAGACCCCAGGTGCCACTTTTCCATGGACCCGAGATCTCACCTGAAATACTCTGCTTTTTATTCCTCTGCTCTTTCTCTATAGTCTCACTGTATGCAATGCTTATCCAGCTGCACCCATCCCTCATGCTAAAATAAAATAAAATAATAGAGCCACAGCATCTGACCAGCAGGCAGTCATTTGGCCATGCAAGCATGCAAATTTCTTGGCAGAGCTTGGATTCTAGTGAGCAGCTTTCCTTTCCACAGAAAGGAATTGTAATAATTCTATAAATTGAGATTTTCCAACAGCTACCAGGAACGGCTGGCTGGCGTCTTGGGACAAGGACAAACAGCAGCAGCGCTTCTTGCAGTGGGCACATACAGCACCATTATGGAGACTCGGGTGACTTCAGCACAGTAATGCTGATAATGAGCTTGCAGCAGCGCAGACGATCACACATGGATGAGCGTTCAATTACTCACCCTGTGGTTAACACGCAGTGAAAGCAAAGACTATAGCCATGCAGGCCTCCACGACTTTCATTTCATAATGCGCCATTAAATCTCCATCACATAATGCCAGCTTTGTCCCACAGGCTGGGGCTGAGCAGGAGGTGGCCCATCTCACGGAAACCCAGCTCAGGCTCTCGCCCGCTGATGCGGGGGCACCACCGCTTGCCCCAGGCAGGACCTGAAGTCGTGACTTCAAGATGAAAATATTCCTACTCCATTCCCTGCCCCCAATATCCTCCTGGCCTTACAGACCAGATGCAGTTACTGTAGCTCAGCAGCCTCAGAAATAAAGAAATCCTCCTTGAAGTCCTGATTTTTTTTTTAATTTTTTTTTTTAAGACTTAGTTTGAGGGATTGGCATTTTTATCACACAGATGTAGTTGGTGTGGAAAACTTTTTGTAATGGAACAAAACTATTTCTAGTACTCTTGCCACAAGTTGTGAAGCTACATCTAAAAATCAATTCAAGGAGACTCATGGTCATCAGCAACAGCTCCGTTTCCTTGTGAAGATGGGTTGGGTCCTTAGGAAAAAAAAAAAAAAATGGTAATTTCAAGGATTCTTATGTGTCTAAATAGGCAGATACGCTCTTTGGAGATTTTTGGGGGGACTGAAACAGGGAAAGAGCTTCATTACCATTGAAAACAAGCTAAACTTAAAACCAAAGTTAGATGCCCAAACACTCAGGCACTTTGTGAAATGTACTTTGTATCTGTCTGCATATTTAAGCACCTGTGGATACTGAAGATACACCATCTCGACAGTGTTACTATACTATACCTGTGGGGTGTATTCTTAAATAAATAAATAAATAAATAAATTCTTACTGTAGCAAAATCACGAATCTGAAGACTGCATCCTTACCAAAATGAAGATTAATACTAGAAGTCCAAATACTACTAAATAATAAATCAGATTCTTATTTTAAAAAACAGCACTGAGAAGAATCTTTTCACTGCTTGAAGAGTAGATTCTTTAATTTACTAGGATGTGGTTTTCTAAAAGCAAAATCCTATTTAAAAAAAAACAAAACAATAAAACAATCCACAGATATTTTTCCTAGGTCAAGT
Organism: Burhinus oedicnemus; assembly: GCA_008921705.1. Lineage (NCBI taxonomy): Eukaryota > Metazoa > Chordata > Aves > Charadriiformes > Burhinidae > Burhinus > Burhinus oedicnemus. The sequence continues at coordinate 4,062,707 of VFFE01007669.1, forward strand.
CCTTTAGAGTTGGTGCAAGCCATCCTATAAGATTTTCTAAGCTTTGCCATAAGAAGTATTTGGGGAGCCAGCAGAATTGTGACAGTCCCAATTCAGGGCATAACTGAATGCTGGGCATAACTCCTGCTCCTAAACTGTGCACTAAATACAAAGTGTAAATAGCTTCCATTTGGTAACTGTAGGTAGGCTGCCCTTGCCCTGCTGTAGAAATGAAGCCAGGCACAACCCTGAACCAAATGGTCATTCAGGGCTATTGCTATTTTGTGACCCACAGAAACGCAGGTGCTTACACCAACCCCTGTGTAATTATTTCAGCATATATTTGAAAGGGGCAAAATGGTAGACGACAAAAGAAAACTAGAGTTTCCAGCTTCTTGTCTCTGTCACTTCTACAACTAAACAAATTTAGAAAGCTTTCAAGGTCCCAAGTTTTTCATAAAGAGCACCACTAGCCTTGCCCAGCTCAGTCCCAGGAGCTATGGGGGACAAGTATGGATGGAGGCTTACTTACACTTTGACTCGTTAGGGCGTCATCTACATAGGAAAAGATTTTCTAGTGATACACACACAATACAGTGCCACACAAAACCTGCTTTATTTTCCTTCCACTTAAACCCCTTCCCAGATGACATAAGCTAAATCGATCCTTCTGAAGCTGAGAGGTAAGTGCTGACATGCAAGCTCATGCTATGACAAGAGCAAAGCCTGGACCGTACTGGAGAAAGGATGTGGACCAGCTGGCCTGGCTGTTGCCATACAGAACCTGCCTATGAGTTTCTAAATTTTTAAACTTTAAAATAAAGAGAAAAATGCACCCTGTAATATCAGTTACCATTGGAGAGTAAGATGGTTGCTATGTCCAGTTTTAGAAATGAGTAATATAGACCATAAACAGAGAACACAGCAACATTTCTAGAGAGCAACTATATTGATCTCCAGTCCTCTAACAGCCTGGGTGCTCTTTTTGAAGACAGAAAGATGCCTGTCTCCCAGCTTGAAGCAGGATCTCAGTTTTCTTAGAGATGGAGACAGCATTGTGGCTACTGTCACCACTTAAAAAAAAAAAAAAAGTTTTTTTTAAATTTAAAATCTTCAGCTATAGAGTTAAAATCTGAGCTCCTCAAGTTTTGCTGGGCTTCTAATAGTGACCATCCCCACATTTTCAATGTCATATGGAAAAACAAAAACAAGAAGGGACACAGGAGTCATATGCATGACAATCCAAACTAGAATCAGCAGCTTCCCCCCCTCCTTTCAGCATGAAAAGGAAAAAAAGAATTATGCGTTTGCATAAATACATTTTGTATTTGCTGATGAATCTTTCACAGCTTTGCAGGTACTTTTAAGTAATAATATCGTCACAATGGTTGTAGAACAAATTTGCGACTAAACAGATAAAAAACCCTACATGCCTGCAAAGGACCCAGCAGCAAGCATTTAGGGAATGGATTCCTTGGAACTGAGCATTTATAATCCAGTGCCTACTGTGCATTCACTCCCTTCAATGGCTATGGTAATTAGGTTGTCTCATGTTATTGTGACCTACAATCTATCTATGGGGACACTCCAGGGGAGCTCTGGGTCCTAAATCTACTAATTTCACATTTAGAAAAACCCAGGCATTACAACAATGCTGAATTGATATGCAGAACATTCAGATAATTTTAAACACTTGAATCATTGTCCTTAGATGTAAAAAGATCAGGGCTTCCTTCAAGCACACATTGTGCAAATTCACTGGGTGTGTCACATTACACTGAAGCGATGTTTGCTGAAACGCAACTGGGCCATGGAAGTGGTAGTTGATTAAGTGGAAAATCAGGAGCCTTGGACACAATGACCTTTATAAACCACGCACAAAATTTAAGCTGAGATATACAGCAAACTTTTCTGGTCAGTTTTTTCTATGCTGATAGAAAACAGGGTAATAAACCAGAGTATACAAGTTAGTTTCTTGCCTGAGTTACAACCTTCTTATGAAATTTTGCTCAATCATCTAGCTTCTGGCTTTACCAATGTCGTATCACCTGATCCAATCCTAATAAACAGTCCAGACAAGGCTGCAGCCTAGTAATACCATCATGTTAAATAGCTCCTCAGTGCTTTAGTATTTGCAGTCCTGGGTGGCTTAATAACGTGGTCTCCCTCTACTCATATGTTATAGCTGAATGAGTAATCATATGGAAACTTTGCAAACAAGTTTCCAGTTTAGGGCAGAGCATCAACCCAGATCAGACAACCTACAGTCTAATTCTGCATGAGAGAATCGGGGAATCTTCTTACCATCTCCTTTACTCAAATCTAACCATACAGTGCCATTTCTTTAGAGGCAGGTCATTACAAGCAAGTATTCCCTACGAGTTTCTGGACATTAACAGATGAGCTCCGGAGGGCCCTGCAGCAGTGGCTCTTTTGGACGTTGCCAACCCCACCTTCTCAGCCCTTCACCGGCAACTGCAGCAAGCGGGGCAGCCTGGGGACCAGAGAAGGGAGGCAGAAGTACACGTTTCCCTTCTGGCCTGCCAGAGAATGGAAAAAAAAAAAAGAGGAGGGCAGACACCTAGAGAGAGAAATGTCAAACTGCCTCAGCAAGATTTGCCAGATCTTCCAGAGCCCTTATTAATGCAATAAATTCATTTTTGGCAGGGTTAAAAAAAATTCAAATTACTGCCACAGTGAATGCTTAAAATTACATCCTATGAGTTAAGATTGAATACAAAGTATGTACAGGTTCTCCACTGAGAAAACAATGTATTTATCTTTTTAATTGAACCTAGCTATATAAAATGATCCTGTTAAGTAGATTAGAAATCTGATGTACTGGGGCCCCATGTGGTTTGCCTTTAATATCTGTGCATTCAATTACTGTTTTTGAAAAGCAGGAATTACTCATTGCAACCCTAATGCTATATTTATTCAGGATTTAGGCCTATTTTAAGATTAGATTTGACTTAATTGTACCAAACTAGCAGCAATGTTGGAGTCAGAGTACTGGAACTCATTATCATGTATCTGCCTGATACCTGCATTCTGCAAATCTGTGAGGAAGAAAAAGAGAATACTTCCTCTTGCTACTGCTGGAATAAAATTAGAAGATGTCTGGGGAGTCCAAAAAGCAGTTTTATCCAGATGCTCCAGTAAAGTATTTATTTTTTGATGGAAAAAGTTAAAACATGAAGAAATTGTTCTAATAAAAAAAGATGTATGACAGAGGGAAAAATCAGTTATGTCTCCCTAGAAAATTCACAGGGGAAAGTTAACTGTAATATCAAGAAGCTATTGCAAGAGTCCACGTTATTGACTAGGAGTTCACATCAATTGCTACGCACAACATGCATGAGGAAGAGGTGAATAGTCAGTCCATGCAAAACATTCACCGACATCCCGACTAAGATCTTCACAAGGAAGAGCTGCACTTCTGGTGCTTAAGGCAGCTCTGCAGACCTCAACCAGGCACTGCCCACGCCAAGGGTAGAGAACAGCCCTCTCCTCTCACCACACAACGCCTCCTTCAGCTTCATCAGCAGTTCCTTCACAACAGCAGTGCTCATCTCAGCTTTTGCAAGACAAGGAGGCAACTTTAAAAGACTAAAGGAAACGTGGTCAAAGGACCTTCAGATTTCTATTACAGTGTCACTATTTCTGCATTTATGCCTTAAATGTCAACAGCAAATTACATCTATATGCTTTCTTTCTAAATCACTTGTTATCAATTTTCTTTGTTTAACCCATTAGCTAAGAAAGCATATATATGAACACCTACCTATATTATTTCCAGCCTGCCTCTTCCTCACTCACATTGCAATTCCTAGGGAGATTCCCATCACGGTTTTTGGAAAAGCCTTCTTAAGCATGTTAAAGCTGTGGCAGAAATCCTAGCCTTGACCTTGTTCTAGGTGAAAGGTACTGCAGAAGTTCAGCACAGTTGCATGTGGTTCTAACTCCGGAGCTTTGCAGATTATATCATTTGTCTAATGAAGCTGAAGCGTTACCTTAATTTGTCAAAAGAGATTAAGGAACAAGGACAGCAGCTGCAAGGACAGGAAAAGATACCCTTCCTAGGAAAATATTTGCTTTTATCAGTCAGTAAAACAATGCTGTATATCTGCACTGTATTTATCATGGGGGAAAAAAAGTAAGACGATAGTTACTAAGTCTAGTTGTGTTTCCTATATGTACAAAATTACCATTACTTGTAAAATCAGTGTTTTGCATAGATGAGAGCAGGAAATTAACAGTCACCATAGTTTTCAATGCAAGACAATATATGCTTTCATAATATAGAATAAAACATAATATAGAATTAAAGCCTTAGACACTAAAAAAAAAAGAATCCATAAATATACAGCGATAGGTAGTCTGGACTTCTCTATCAGAGGTGAGTGGTGAAGCAAGATAGTCAGGTTCAGACCTTGCTTGTGACACCTATTAGTACTGTTACGCATCAATTTAAATCCGTTTCAAAAAACACCACACCCCAAGCTTCCGATTTAGACTTTTTTTTTTTAATATATTTTTCTGAGGAATTGTGTCGTGTACTTGCACTTCTTTAAAAGAAACAAGTAGGCAATCTCTCATTTACAGCATACAGACAGCACTATGCAGAGTACTTAAAAATAAGAAGAAAAGGCATATAATATATCCTTTTGTCCCCTAATATACAATGCCAAGGAACTCCTTAGTTTAATTACATAAATATGGTGTTTTTCAGAAAATGTTTGTAATATAGATCAAAGATGCAAATGTTTCTATTACTTGGTTTGAAAAAAGAAAAGAAAGACATTGACTTTGAGGTGTTAATTTCTACCTTACCCAGACCAGACAACGCCGAAGAGTCCAGAGACTCCATTACAAGGTGGTTGGTTATCAGGAAAGAAGTATTCTAAAAATGTAGGCCTCAAATGGTTTGTTTTGATTTTGAAATAGACAATCTGTCTGAAATTCTAGCCAGACACTGAAGGGGAGCTGAAAAACTTTGCCTTTAGGATCTATCTTATATGCAAAATAAATGTTTATTGTGGAATAGTTCTGTAAGGTATACGTGAGTCATTTTAACCACAGTACTTCCCAGATAAACACAACTGCTGTATTTATAATGAAAATTAATTCAGTTACGTAGATAACTCAGTTCATAAAACATCTGACAGAATGGAAGAGGTATTTGACAAGCCCTAACTGGTACTTTTCCTCTAATCTTTCAGGTATTTTTTTGCTTGTGAAAGGAAAAGCAATGAAAAATATATGCAGAGAGAGAAAACTGCTTGGAAACAGAATCCTTTCCTCCAAAAGCAGGGTGCAGTTGCAGGGATCAGGGAGTGAAATCATATAGAAAAAAACCTGCTTACCCCTGTGATCAAACCACCATGTAGCTAATACTGGTCCCAGTGGTGCTTACTTTCATATAAATTACAAACTAATCTCACCCTTGTTTGACAAATTCTCTTTGACACAACAGAGGGTCAAATCACACAGGTGTTCATTTCCAGGTGTTTCTCATATTTTGCCATTACCTAATTATTCATTCACCTCATTCAATGAGACTCTCGGAGTTGATCACTCCCATTCCTCTGAGCTCTTTTAAAAACCCACCCTGTATTTTCCTCTTTACACACAAGGAACAGTATCAGGGGTCAGAAATAGTTGGCACAGAAGCAGTTGGCACCTGAGCCTCTCTGCACTCAAAAGGAGCACAATGCAGAAACCAGGAAGAGAAACACAAATTTGAATGTGTTCCTGTAGTCGCTGATTTTAAAAATGAACTGGATTTTTAAGGAGAAGTTTGAAGGAAAAGTGGGTAGCTAACATGTCAAGACAAAAATGGAGTTGCTGCTAATGACCTTGACTGTCTTTTACTGCTTAGCAAGGTAATTATATTTTAAAAAAAACAGAGCAGAGGAAATTACAAGGCATGTTGATGTTTCTATTCCTTTTAAATCAAAACAGTAGCCAGCATGATGTAGGAAAGCCCCTTCAGGTTACATACACTGAGAAAGCTATTGTATATAGCATACAAGCAACAACAAACAAACGTTCTAAGTATTTTTTGGGTTTTAATAGCCAAAGGCTATCCCTGCTGTGGCTGTGCCCTCACACATTACATATGCTCTGTAAAGCAGAAACCCACCTTTCATGTCAGACCCTAAAAGAATGTTATAGCTAAACATGCAGTTGAAGTGCAGAACAGAAATTACCTCCTGGAGCCCAACATGTTTGATAATCTTGGAGTGAGTAATAAAACTCTTCTGCAACATGCAATCTTTTGGATGAGCTTTCAATAAGTGAGTCTTTTGGAAGGAGGCATTTTCTGAATTTATACCACAAAGGTACTAGTTAATAATCATGGTTTCTGGTAAAAAGCTATTTGCCAGTTAATATCCCAAAACCATCACTTCTGGAGCTTTACAAGAATTATGCAAACTCTGCTGAAATAGTCCTGGACTCACAAATATGCCTAAGCTGGCAGCTGACACAGCTACTGCTAAACACCTGCCCAGGGGATAGCGGGGCTCCTGAAAAGCTGTATAGTGTAGCATGTATAGACAGCGCATGCCTACCTATCCCTACTTGTATCCTATTCTTGTGGTGTGGGCATGAAACCACTCTTCTAACAGAAAAAATCCCCATGGTATTCTAGACAAGTAATTAATTTTAAATTAGAAAAGATTTAAATTAGAAAAGCGTAACCCTTTTGGGATGGGGGAAAAACAAGTGGCCTTTTCAGCACCAGCTTAGTGGCATGATCCCAACCCATTTCTCTACTGTACCTCCAGAAAAACCTACATCCTGAGGGCAGAGGTAGCCTGGAGACCCACACTCTACAGTACACAGTGACCGGACCAGAGATCCTTATGCATTCAAGGCTACGCCTGCCTGCCACAGCTAATACAATATCGTGGCCAATAATTTAATTACGCGAAGACCAGGAAATTCAGAGAGTGATAGCTCCCATTCTCATGCATAGCACTTATCTTGGACATAAAGTCAGCATCAAGGACCATACCTGCACAAGGAGATTTATTGCTGCAAACCTGTGTATCTGAACATAGCACAAACACAGCAGCATTCTGTGCTGAAGACACAAACTGTCAGCTATGTAAAACACAACAGAAGCGTCTCAATTTCTTGACACAAGTGGAAAAGCAGAGGACAACGTTTCAGCTGCTGTAAGTTGCCTTCAGCAGCAGCAGCAAGCTGGAACGTCGTCATCCACACTGCCTTCCGTTTGCCACACCACGAGCCTTCCTCCTGCCCCTCCGCAGGTCTGCTGGACCCTCCAACTCCTCCACGCACTCAAGTGACCTCAGTGCAGCCTGGTGAGCAAGCTGTGCAGATTTTTTAAGTTACAAAAACCATGTCCAAGTTTGCCAAAACCAGTGACCTACATTTAAGTAAAAGATCTCTTAAAAAAAAAAAAAAAAAAGGAGTGGGGGTGGGTGGGAAATTTAACTGTTTTGATTATTGTAGGAGATTGATTCTTTCTAATGAATATAGCCCCTGCCAAGTGCTGCATTGAAAGCAGCTGGCATGTAATACAGACAGCACCAGTGATCTGCGCATGGAACAGGGACGACACAGATGGGAACACCTAGTTTGCAGGTGTTTTGTTTTATGGTGCTAGTGAAACAGCACTTTATCAAGCAGCTACTTTCCAAAATCATCTTCTGCTGAAAGACTGCTGCACTAGCTGCTTTGTGAAATGCTGCTCTCCTCCCTTCCCCCACTCCCACAATCCTTTCCCAGCTCATGAGGGCTCTATTTGCAATGCTACACAAAAGGATTAGTTGTTTCAACTTTTCTGTTTTCCTATTTCCAAACAGCTTCAATCGTGTCTCTTTTGACTGACCTCAACAACATTTTACCCGAGACTCCCCCTGCTTAATTCACCCCCCCCAAAAGTAACCAAGCAATTTGGCTTGACATCAGTACACAATCAAATCAGAAAAGTGAAAATACACATTAGCTTTAAATGCTGCTTCTGTAGTCCTGTATCTCTGAACTGAACAAGCATTTTCTGGACTTAGCCTCTAGACACAGCAATGCAGGAGAACATGCATTATGAGCTATGAAACAACGGGTTTTAACACTGTTACTCTTTTCCTAGATTTACCAATGACATATTCTATGATCTCAGACAAATCATTCAGTTTGTACCTCAGCCTTCCTAACTGTAAAACAAGTATAATGCATGCTAAAGTGTCTTAGAATACTTTAAAAGTTTCAAAATTGAAAGAGACTTTTAAAAGACTGGCTGCAAGTACCAGCTATTATTTTCACAGAATGCAGACTGCACTGCTAGGGGGAAAAAATATCTTGACTGCCTATTCACATTTAGGACAGTGGCTTGTATATATGCGCTACAGCCATTTCAAAGGAAATGTCGTATTTTTAAACTACGTGTGCCACAACCATATTTAATAGAAAGCCATCACAAGTCTTTTGGTGCCATGAGTCTTTGTAATAAAAGCATTTGGTTTTGTACTAGGCTATAATGGCTCTGCAAGAGCTGTCAGGATTTATCACATCAAAAATCCATGCACTAAAAGAGGAGTGGTTGCCCAAAAAGCATTTGGTACTTTAGAGACATTAGAATCTGTTTCGTTAATAACACATATTTGTGCACTTGGGTTTTGTGGCTTAGCTTGATCACATTGCAATATTACCCATTCTCTCCAAGAGCATGTTGTGGCACTTCAAGGGCAGATCCACAAACACCACCACTAAGTGTACAGGAGCAGCCAGATGACAGAGGCTCAGGTGCCAGGAGCCCCATCAAACCCCAAAGCCGCTGTGACATCCAGCACTGCAGGGAGTTACTCGCAGCGCATCGATGTCTAGTTGAATGTTTTGTGTACAACCTGATTCAGTAGCAAGTTAAGAGCGTGAAATCATGCAGCACCCCAGGCTCCGAAGAACTGTTAACTGACAACAGGGTTTTCCACTGTAGAGGTTGTCCAAGATACCAGCAAAAGACATCTGACAAGTGTTCACTGACCCGTGCAGTTCCCAGTGATGAGGCCACATGCAAAGGTGTTTGCATCCCAGGAACCAGCATAGCTTAGTAACTGCTCTTTGTGAACATTTATCAGGGCAAGATCTTTCTCCATGACTTTCCAGTATCTGGTTTTAATTCTGCACAGCCCTAGCTGAGAAAAAAGTATAGACATATCCTTTAATGTGCTCTCTATGTTTTCTCTTAGATGCCAAGAAACACAGGATCTTGACTGACAAACGACTGTCTTGATAAGTAATTAAACCATCCTTTACTTCCAGCAACTGAAAAACCTCTGTGTGACTGTCTCTAAAATAGCAAGTCAGCTTCTGTTTTACAGAAGCATTTAGGCTCAACACTCTTTCAGTGGGAGGTTAAACTGCAAGTAGAAGAAAAACTCAAAACAAAACAACCCACCCAAGAGCTATAGAGAAGAACCCTGCAGCCCTCTGAAACTACAGAAGAATTACTAGATGCAACATCATTACACGAGTTGTATGTAGAACTGTGATCCTATTAATTGCATCAATAGCAAAGACTGTCAATACAGTTTCAAAATATTTCAAAGCAAATTAAGGTATCAGTAAATCACATTCAATTTGCTATTGTCACATATACATGTGCCTTGAAATTAGAAACCCAGAAACAAGGAGCTCTACAAGAAAAGTTATTTGAATAAGAAGGCTAAATGAAGAACTTGTAAGTAAAGGCAATGTCCTGAAATAGCTGAAGCACAAATAGCAAAAGACCAAACAGGGATGGTTTTGAGTACAAAACTGTTACAGTTTGTCTAAAGCAGCAAAAGACAGATGGATTTCTGGGGGAACAGAGGAACAGAAAGGACACATTTCTATGAGCTGTTTCAAATTAAGGTTGTTATAAGTTTTTCTAAGCTATCTGACTCTACAGGACTCTGTGGTATTGAACCCACAGCAAATCTACCCTGTCATGTTACAGTATTGGTTTTCTATCCTGTTGTGTATGTCAGCATATACCATTGGCAAGAATTCACAGCGACATCAAACCAAGACCAGAGCTTTGTTGCAAGAAAGATGCATTGCTGTGAGAAACAAGAAGAGGTTCAGTTGTGTGCAGTTCTTCCATGACATGCATGCCAGATTGTAATATCAGAAGAGGGAGAGAGAGATAGTCAAGCACTCGTCTTTCCTTGGGGATATTCTCAAACAGAGGCAACATCTTAATCCCCCTCAAAGTCAAGCAAGATTTTTACCATTGATTTCAAGGAGTCAGGACCTTGGCTTCTTATCACTCGTAGTGCCCAGTAAAGAAAAAAACACAACTACCATGTTAATAAAGAAAAAAATTAATTATACACCTGATCCTTATTATATAAAAAGCTGTTTTATACCAGTGTACACTTCATGCTCATTTACAAGGTCACAATCCTGAAATAGTGCCCAGCAGAATGTATTTTTCCCAGATGTATACATTTTGATGAAAATAAAATCAACTGCATTAGAAGATTTGAGCTATGCACCTTTCGGAGTCAGCTCTCATTTCTTTGTATGTTAACAAGCTTCTCCTTTTCAGCTAGCTACAGGGTTTCCTTTCTTATAGTTATCAATGGGTTGTCCCAAGGTTAACAGCCAGCCTTGGATCATCAGCAGTCTATTGAAATGAAGGTGTTCATTGCAGAATACAAATGAAATCTATAGCTGGTTAAACATACACCAGACAGATTGACTGAGAAACCCAGTCTCCCAATCTGGGTGTACTACATACGTCAATACTTTGGCAGCACTGCTGCTGTGTATTTGTTTTCTTTCACAACATTTTTGCTGGGTTTGTTTTAAAGCTAGCAATTTTTTTAGTACAACACCTACTTCCCTAAAGCACTGAGGCCAGTGAAAGAAACACCTTGCAAGGTGGCCCGTAAAAGAAAGGTGAAGTAGGTAACATAGTCAGCTTAAGAAGGGCACCACAGACACTCCAGTATCTATCTTACTAGTCTAAAACTATGGGGGGGGTTTGGATCCACATCTGAGTTTTGTGACAGTTCTCAATTATCTGACTGCTCAAATAATAAAAACAAACAGCAACAACAACAAAAACAGTCCTCCAAAGTTTGACTGAGTTCATAAAATTTTCCTCAAGGTTATGCTGCTTTCCCTCTGCCCCTGCCAGTCCTTGGAGGAAAAAAAAGGGGGGTAGGGTGTGAAAGAGTTTCAAAAGAACTTAAGTTCAAATTTCAGTTCAAAGATTTAGGTCACTGCTTATCACTCTTGCAACTGTTCTTTGATTTTAAGTCCTTAAATATTTTAAAATAAGGCCACTTACCACTTGTCTCTACTGAAAAGATGGGAGTAACTTGTTCCACAGTTTGCTCATAGCACGGCCTGTTTCACAAAGTGCTGCACATCCTGCTATTTATCTCAAGGTTATGCTGAATGTCGCCATCAAACAAGTTACTTGGCTCATGTTTACTTGAATATTATTTCCCAGTGTGGTACTGAAAGTTTACTAACAGCGTTAGTGGAGCAGGGCAAAGAAGATAGCCTTAACAGAAGCACCGTATTGTCCTAGTCCACCAATTGATGAAATCTGACTTTTTCCCTGCAATATCAATTAATGACACTACATTTTCAATAAAACTAATGACAAAGTAGCTACACTCCCAGAGGACCAGATCCAGGACAATAATTTCTGGGTTTTGTTTGTCTCTCCCCACCCATGCCTTTATTCCTGCAATTGGAGGGGAAAGCAGATGGGAATGGTGAGAAAATATGTTGCTATCTTACCACTTGGCTTGGTTTCCAGCTTCAGCTATGAAAAAATGCCAGCTTTTTGATGTTTATGTAAACATTAAAATAGACTTCTAACTCTGAATGATATTTCAAGTGACAAAACATGTGCAAAATGCAATTTCAGAGGAAGAAATTGAAAGTTTGTATCCAAAGCAAGTCCTGGACCTGCTAAGCCAACAAGTGGCTGGTGAAGAGATTTAGGGGTAGAGTCCTATGCGAGATGAAGCTTGGTAATCAGCCATGCTGGAAGAGGGCTCAGCTGAGCAGTGAGTCATCTGAGCAGGAAAATAGAAAGCTGAAGTACAGATAAAGTTCTTTATCAGGAAAGGCTGGCTGGTGGGAGTTTTTGTCCTTGATTGAAAACCCTGCAATTTGCTGATCATGAGTTCGTAAATACTCTCAAGATAAAATACTTCCGCAAACAAGAAAAGATTTTGAAGGCAGTTTTCACCTATTCAAAGAAAACAAACAAGCCCCAAAAACAAACAAAAAACCCCCCACAAAAACCAAAAACCAAGAACAAAACCATGGACTTCAGCAAGTTCCAAGAAAGAAAGAAGAATTACATAGGAGAAAGCAAAGTATTTAGGAAGGTTATTAAAATTCTTAATACTTTTTCTTTTCTACGGGTTTATTTTTAACCTCATTTTTAAGTGTGCTTTTGTAGCCAATAACATGTAGTATATAGTGTTAGTAATAGAACTTCCTCCAGTTGGTAATAGACAGCACTGGGATGCAGCTTTACTGTTGGGCAATTTTACTCTCCCTTCCCAAGTATTCACAATGTGCCTGCTAATACGCTAACGGGTGCACACTGAATGCGTGCGGTCCAGGCTCCCTGGGCTCAGCTGGCAGCCCCTCAGCTTCCCAAACTACTTCTCCACTCTCATTGTACCAAGCAAATGCTTCTGTGCACTTCCAGTGAGAAGTCAGAAAAGTGAACTCAGATTACAGTACCTTTAGCAGCTGTTTAAATTCACTTCCTTACCTGCAAGTAATGTCTAACTGACAGCGTGCAGGAGTAGTGGATGTGTAAAGAGGCATGATACATACAGCATGATACAGCCTTGAGCCGACTGAAGCTGTTTATACAAGTGTAGTACTCCAAGATTTGCCAGTCAGTAGAAACAGATCATCTGTCCCTGGATGTCAGGGACAGTCAAGTTTTCTGGTGTGAATTCCAGGTAAGTGACAGTTTAGTAGACAGTGTCCTGATGAAGTATCTCAGCCATTTAATACGCATGCCGGGCACATGGCTATCACAGGACGTTTAGTCTATTAGTTTCACAGGCTAATTTACAGGATGTTTAAACAGGAAAATAGGTAAGGTCCACAGGCTTGCTTCATGACTCAGACTGCACCCACAGAAAAAAAAAAGAAGAATCCAAGTCATAAGAGCAGACTCTGACCCTAGCCCTGAGAAAGCTCAAGAGTGCTGAGGTTACTAGAATAGAGAATCGCATGAGAGTGCTTCTGTCTATCATGGTTTCTTGTAATAACTGGAGAAAACAGATTTTGCAAATGTTTCAAGCTCCATGCTAAGTCCTTTAGCCAACACATGTCCCCAGAGGGATGCACGGTTTCTGAGAGAGGAAGGGCGCAAGGAGGTACAGAGCCAAGGGGGAAGGTGTTGGGTGATCTTGTAACATGCAGCCAGACCATGGAGATCCAGTCCCATAAGGAGTGATGAAGTGGAGCAGGATTTAGAAAGCTCCTTTGAAAGGCCACTCCTCAAACACAGGAAAATGAGCAAGAGCAGCCTTGGGAAGTCTAGAAGCATACAACAGACCCAGCAATGCACTGATCCGGTATACATCTCTCAAGAGGTGCTTTATGAGGGCTGTGATGAAAAAAATGCCTCTTAAGAAGTACAGGGTTTTAAGCCAACCTTGTTATTTGAATGCCTGAGTCACGTACTCCAAATGCCAGAAGTTGGCAATGTTTCATGTGTAGGCAACTAAACAAACACACAAGTCTTGTGGGACTTCTATACTTTCTAGATATGAATGATACAAACATCTAAAATAATTAAGAAGGACCTGAGCTAGAGTCTCATTTTCACAAGCATGTAGAAAAAAGATTGAAATACAATTACTTACCAACATATAATTTCATTTATGCAACACTGATTCATCATTGCATTCTTAATTTTTGATGAAGATCAAAGGAAAAAAGAGACTCCAGTCTTACTACCAAAAGAAATACGCTTCTGCTTGCAAAGATCTATCACTAAGCACCATCCTACAGAGTAAGCGATTTTAATCTTTTTGTTGTCTTTCCTCCTTGCACACAAAGAGCAGAATTTAAGAGATTACTCCTTGTTTACAATGAGCTAAAGCAGAACATAAAACATATTTAAAAATTGAAGTGTGTCCTTCTTCCTTCCTTAGACATACAAAACTGTGAGGGAGAGAAACATGTACCCTATTGTTATCTATAGAAAGAACTGTGAAAAAGGATTAATTGTTAACGAGGATAAAATTGAAAAGGCAACACCTGCTCAAAGACTTACTCCATCAGAAATATATGATGGGAATAAGTTAAAATAGACAATGGCTAGTCATGGGATGCATGAAAAACTGATTATACCTTCTTCCAAACCACTGGGTTTCATTACTGACATAAATCAAGGCAAGGCAGCAGCTTAGCAAGTCTTGAAAGACAATAAAAACACCACTGAAAGAAACTGGCAGTTAGAGTTACCAGAGAATGTTGTGTCCAGAAATACCAGATGCCTTTAAAAAAATAAGGTATGTTTTGCTAAGCAACGTCTGAAAAGTTTTTGCAGCCAAATGGAGCTTGATCTTTATTTAACAGTTGAGCAACAGAGGTCCTTATTATTTAATTAAACACTCATTCCAACCCACATTTATTTAAAAAGCCTAAAATGAAGTGATTTTGCTGCAAGGCAAGTAGGTGAAATGGAAAGGGTTTATTCACTTAAGGCTAGGAGTCATGAATGAAGCAATGATTTTACCATAAAAAACATTTGCTGCTAAACAAGGAGTTACTGTGGAACATGAAGTCCAGACTAGCTGGTTTAACAAAATGGCCCTTTGATTTGAAAACCATTTCTGTACCACACTTAATGGAGGGACATTTTGCTTTTGTTTTTACTTGTGGCAACTAGTTCTCATATCCATGAGAATGGCACCCCTCTGTCAGGCATAGCACATCCACCAATAATTCTTAGACAATGGCTGAAAAAAAAATCTGAATCATAATCATAGAATGGTTTAGGTTGGAAAGGACCTTAAAGATCATCTAGTTCCAACCCCCCTGGCATGGACACCTCCCACTAGACCTGGTTGCTCAAAGCCTCATCCCACCTGGCCTTGAACACTTCCAGGGATGGGGCCTCCACAACTTCCCTGGGCAACCTGTTCCAGTGCCTCACTACCCTCACAGTAAAGAATTTCTTCCTGAGATCTAATCTAAATCTACCCTCTTCTAGTTTGAAGCCATTACTCCTTGTCCTGTCGCTACATGCCCTTGTAAAAAGCCCCTCTACAGCTTTCTTGTAGGCCCCTTTCGGATACTGGAAGGCTGCTATGTTTCCCCGGAGCCTTCTCTTCTCCAGGCTCAACAGCCCCAACTCTCTCAGCCTGTCCTCATAGCAGAGGTGCTCTAATCCTCTGATCATCTTCGCAGCCCTCCTCTGGACTCGCTCCAACAGGTCCATGTCTTTCTTATGCTGAGGACTCCAGAGCTGGACACAGTACTCCAGGTAGGGTCTCACGAAAGCAGAGTAGAGGGGCAGAATCTCCTCCCTCGACCTGCTGGCCACGTTTCTTTCACTCTGTTAAAAATATCACAACTTTCCCCTTTCCAAGCAGTCACGTGTTCTTCATACAAACACAGAAAACGTTTTGCAGATAATGTCACTAAGTAGCTGCCTTTGAAGCCAACAAGCCTATTTCCTCAAGCACAAACACTGTTACTTTTAATGTCCAAGCCAAGCCTCAAACTAAGTGCCTGATTTTTCTGAAATCCCTCATGCCACAGCTGAACCCATCCGTCGTCTTTACCTCCAAGCACCAGCCATCTGGCTGCTGCACGAGGAGGCAACCGACCAGGCCAAGCTGGTGGAAGGCGAGCGGGTGCCTGAAGCAGGTGTCTGCAAGGCACCACCAGACCCCTGACACAGGCTGGGGGAAAGGTGTCTCTCCCTGACTGACCAGCCTTGCCTGCCAGGGCACATGCCAGTGCCACGCACAGCCCATTCAGCTCACAGCCGTAGCTCCCCTTCAGAGGTTTAGGTGCTCCTCCAACTTCCCACCGCATGAAGAGGGAAGAGAGACCCCTGGGCGAGCAAGTCCCCTCCTCCACCAGGTCTCCTTGCCCCTGGTTTCCCTGCAGAGCCCCTGCCGCAGAGGGGGGACATACCAGTCTTCCGGGCGCTCCCGCCCCATAGTGCAGCAGGGCCCTGCACGACGTGGAAATTGGCACAATTTGATCTGGGTACAAACCCAAGGGAAACTCCACGGATCATCTGAAACAATACCAGATAGAGACTGGCGTGCATTTTGGAGTCTCTAATGAGCATAATTTCATTAAGCATGCAAGACCTAATAAGCACAAAAAGGAAATAACCAGGCATTTCCATAACAGGAAACACACCAGAGTCCTGTCTAAATTGGAGCTGGCTGGGAAGTGAGCTATTGTCAGCGTTTCAGATACTCTGATACTGCCGACTGTCTTGAGTAAGCATGGCATATTGGCAAAACACAAATAAACAGAGACTGGTTCGCTTATTTCAAGACAAGCAGCTCAGAAACAGTCTAAATCCTAAATGTGCACATCCTACAATACGCAGTTGTCCCACTGAAATGGACAGAAATAGTAACATGTCAAGTTAAAGGATGGCTTCATTTACAAATAAGTATACAAACACGCATCTCTCTAGATGCGCCTGTTTTAAATCTAACTGGGGATACGCATACCTTGCTGAAGGTGTTGTAAATTAATTCACACCAGGTGCATCCTTACCTTCATTTTCACTTCTTTTATAGCCTTCCATCAAAGTACTACATTGCAAAAAGACCACAAATTCGCTTTGACATTTGTGGGGAACTTTTTTTTTTTTCCAAATTTTTTTTAAGTTTGGAGAATGAGAGTGGGGGGATCATTTTACTGTCATTTTGCATACTCATCTACAGTTCATGAATGGCGCTGGACTTGGGTTGGTCCTAACTACAGGTCAAATTAAACAGACTCGTTCTTCATAATTCCCCAAGTGGCACTGGCATTCTTCATCTGCACTGGACATGCTCTGTTCTAGGAAAGCACTTTCCAAAATATTTCCATTTCTGCCAATGAAGTTTCAGTTCCCTGATCGCAGCCGTCCTGGAAACTCATGTGTATCACAGCATGTAGCTCCATCAGCCTTTGAGCTGAAATCTTTGGGCAACCTGCCCGCACCAGTTCCTCTTCCCTCTAGTTCCTTGGGAACTGACCTATTTCCCTTCACTGTCATGACATGGTTGAGAGGCTACAAAAGTCCCAACTACAACAAATGTGAGGCCTTCTCTCAAGGAAGGATAGTTATACATGTTTTTAAGAGAAGGTGTAGGTAGCACAGCACTAAATAGATATTTGCTAAACCTCCCCTATCATTTACCTTGTAATACCCTGTCTCATGGCCCTTTTTTTCCTATTCTGACTATATGTCTTCATGCTAGAGAAATAGTGGTTTATGTTTTGTGTACAATCGAACTAAAAAATTAAACACTAATGCACAAACATATCTGAACAAATAAAACCATAAAACTACTAATATTTTTCAGTGTAAGTCAGTGTGGATGCAGGAATTTCTAAGTAGAAACAAAGCGGCAAAAATGAAAATGTGCCTCCTGAGAGCTGGTGTTGCTCACTAGTAGTCAGCAGAGAGGACATCTTTTACCATTTAGAGATCATGCCAGTTCCATCATTTGGATCTGAAAACTTACTGTGCAGACTATTGGACATGCAGGGAAATCCAGATGTAGATACTTATTTCTTTCATCTTCCCAGTGTGTAATAGCAAGGCTTGGTGCATCAGAGCTGCATACAGAAGGCTCATTATGTAAGTGACAACTATAATATTAAACTGAATAGAATGATAATATAATTCAAGAAATCTAATTGCTACTGTGCAGGAAATTCATTTTCTAACAATACCCAGCAAAAGCTGTCTCCATCACTAAACAAAAATCCACCCCCTTATAATCTTCTTTCATTTTCAATTTTATAAAAATGGCCTTAACTCCTCCTATAGACATCAGCACTTAACTACTCAGTCAATCACCAGAATCAATCACCACACCTGCTGTCTCCATTGTTATTCCTTAAATGAAAACATAAGTACAGGAAAACATGTACTGACTAGAATCCACCAGGAGCATATTAAAAAAAACAAAACCAAAAAAGTATTCTAATGACAAATGAAATACCTTTTGAAAACTGTCAATGAAAATTATTCCATCAAAGGAGAAAGAAAAGTTGCAAAATTTACAAATAAAATGTTAATTCATTGACAAACAAAAAAATCATTTGAATGTAATATTGCTCTGAAAATAAAAACCTAGCTCTTAATAACTCTTTAAATTCATTATCATCAAAACATCTTGCCACGGAAATCAGTATCATTATTCTTACCTTAGAGATGGTGAAACTGGAAAGATCTCAGCAATATCAGAAATCTGCAAGTCAGTTGAAAAGTTGGGAAAGGAACTCGTATCTCTCATATCCAGTGCAGAGCTTTGATTTTAAACCTGACCTTTGGAACAATACAGAACAGATCAAAGACCAATTTCTAAATATTCTGTAATAATATCAAATATAAAACTTTATATTCCCAAGTTTAATATTTTACTATTCTCGCCCCTTAAAAGTCAGACACACAGAGAAAAATCATCTATGACAAGGAAGGGAAATATAGGAGTATTAAATAAATTTTCTACCAGTGTGCAAATTAGTGCCCTTTCCAGATTCCAACTGCAAATGAGAAGAATCACAACAATCATTAATCAGCTGCGCTCCTATCTTCTTCTGAAGGTTTAATAATTCCTTATAGATATGTCACTGTGGACCAGATTCAGCTGAGAAATGTGATAATTAACACAGAAATCCCTGACAGCACATGGTGGGTTTCTGTTTCTTTATGGTAATAAAGGCAGAAATTTTCTGTGCAGTTACACCAGCAATTCTCCCAGTGCCTCCAACAGGAGTTAGGAGTCAGCATCCCACAGAGCATATCTCCAAATGATTTAAACAGAACTTGAAATACAAGTGGAGATGCCCTCCTGTACAGGTGGAATAAAAGCCAGCACAGGAAAGAAGGCTCACTTTGGCTTTGCAGGATACGCTTGTCAGACAATATCCAAAACAATCCTGGCTTTGGAGCACACTGTGTGACATAACCACATAATTAGTTTTTCGATCTACAGTCTTTTACTACAGGGATCTATGCAGCCCTGTGCGGCAGAGCGCGCAAGGGCCTGGGGCTCGGTGTGCCAGTGGCAGCGCCCACGGAGGGAGCGTCCCACACTGCAACGAGGTTGAGCATCACAGGCTCCCGCAGGGACCATCGCGCAGGTCCCCACACCTTCCCCAGCAGCAGGGACTGATGCAGCCATTATCCGGTAGCATGTGCAACTGACAACAGCATTGGGCATTTTGACCTCCGTAGGCTGCACAGCACCTGATCTTTATTTCATGGTCATGGCAGAAAAATATGCGGAAAACCAGCATGCACAGCTCTTTTGAAGTCAATGGCACCTCAGTTTATGAGTCAACAACAGATACAAAACGGGCTTTTTTACGATCTCTAAACCTGCCTTTTCTTGAAGGAAATCCTGATTGCCTAACTACATACGAAATCATCTTTTCAAAGTGTACCATGTACTTTTTCCACATCCTGGCAACACAAAGGGTATTTCCCATTAAAAATCCTAACTTCCGTATTACAAAATCATAAATGCTTTACTGTAAGGCATAGTCAATGGGATGGCACAAGAAATGGACAATTCCCCTCCCATGAAAAAAAAGCAGTATCTAAATATTCCAGAAAATGTTTCTTCAACCAGCATCAGTTTCCTAAGAGCAGCACATATTGCAGATGTGTTCGCTTTATCATTTTAATATAATGCAGTAATTTGAGATAAACGAAACACTTCAGAATATATAAATCTTCATCATGTTTACCTCTTTAGGATTTATGATAGGGCCAAAGAAATTCACACTGGTCTGGTGATTTGATATAAGTCACGCAGCAAATCTTTCTTAGCCAGATTCTTGGAAACTTTATTGAACTATTTTGTACTTTGCCATAAACATCGGAGCAACAACACTGCAGGTGCTACCTGGAAATGGGTAATGTGAAGGTGTTAAAATTCTTTAGAAATAACACACTGTAGCTGGACCCAGCACCAGCTCCCTTTCCCCATGACTCCTCCATCTCAAATGGCAGTGTATTAGACCAAAGGATTGCAAACACCATTAACTAAAAAGGAACAGGTTATGGGAATGTGTCAGTTCCGCTGGAGGATGCACAAAGGCAGTTGGATTTAGATACATTTTCTTTTCATGCCAGTGAAGGCTCTTATTCAAAAAACAAACCCATGTATCACTTCCTGACCTTGCTGCTGGGCAGGGTATCCTGCTACAGGGTGGAGAATTAAATTGTTCAAGAACAACACTGGCTGGCAGCCAGTGGAAATTTCATGTTTTATGGATCATGCTTCTATTCTACCATGATTCATCAGCTTCAACAGCCACTGGTGATGTGTATATGTGGCATGTGCCACAGGATATATTTTCTACTACAGTAAAATTTGCCTACAAAATATTTTGTTCTTTCTAATGTATTTAGTCTAGGCTTAGCTAGAGCCAATAGGAGGTTCTAACAGCAGCCTGCAGCTATTTCAAGGGCAGTTATGAAGATGATGGCGCTAAACTTCTCCCTTAGTAACAAACAGCGTAACATGGGACAACAAATTGCAACTGGAAATTGAGGCTTGGGAGGTTCAGGCTGGATATTTGGGAGAAAAAAAAAAAAAAAAAAAGAAAAATCTCTAGCAGGAGGTCATCCTGGAGAATGTGGAAGAGGTTAAATCATCATCCTTGGAGGTTTTCAGAATGCAGCTAGACAAAACTAGAGCTGGCCCGATTGCAATCATTCTGCTTTGAGAGGGATGCTGGACTAACATGTCCTTTCCAGCAAACATCCCTATGACTCCACAATTTTATGTTTCCTCAGTCAATGTTTCTGATTAGTCTGACTCTCCAGCCTGAATTAGAAAGTCATTCCTGTCTTGGACCATGTCAAAAATCCAGATGTGTTTAGACACCTGCAAGTGCTACAAGATACTGCAGTGTGCATCCTCAGAGTACAAGATACTGGCCAACAAATATAAAATCAGGTTCTCAAGTGTTAATCTGCAAAGTTTCCAAAACTTTGAACCAGATTCATCAAAATAAATGAGGTGCTGAAATAAAGATGACAGGCAACACTTTGTTCACCTGACATAATGGAAAAAGACACAAACTTCTCCAAGTATCAGCCTGAATCCATGAAATTAATTTCCTTCAGCCAACCTTGGAGCCAACTTTGTCACCTTTTACTCCATATTACAAGCTGGATTCTTCTCACCTTCCCTAATACATACATACATTTAAAGAAGACAAATCACCCTCAAACTGAAACCTTCCCTTACACATTTTTCACACCGATGAGGAAGCACAAGAACAGAAAAAAATTCATGTGTCGCTAGTACACAGAAGAAGGTACTGTGATATTACAATAATGAACACAATATTAGCATAGGTTTAACACAGGTACTTATTTTTCTTTATTTTTAAAATTTAGATTATCTTTTCTTTTATCATACATTTGTTCATTCTCCAGGGCTGGATGAGGACATGGGATAGGAACCCCAGCTAGACTACATCTAGTTTTGTATTTATGCGCATATGCAACTTCATATTCTTTTAAACCCAGTAATCTTATAACTATGTGCCATTGAATGTGCTTTCTACTGCTGAATGGACTTTCTTCAAATGCACGAAGACAGACAGGCGCTATGCTGTTCTGACTGAAGTCAACAAGAGTTGGCAATTGATTTAATTTGAAGCCGGATTAGGACTTCTGTGAAAAGCTTACATATAGAGAACCATGTACTGTAAAAATGTAATCCTTTAGGGAAAAAAAGTCATTTATAAAAATCTTCCAGTGAATAAAGAAAATGCACACTATTGACTTAGGTAATCATTTAACAAGCTTGACAGCTGAAAGTAAATAATTCTTGGGCGAAGTTTCTAGGATGAAAGGCTTGACCTGCGCTTGAATCTAAGAGCAGCAAGCTGATTGACCTTATGATACTGTGGTTTCATTTCAGGAGCTGCCTTCCCCCCCCAGCTTTTTTCTGAATTGCATGAATATTTCATGACTAACTGCACATACCATGGCAGACAAAGAGCTAATAGATTAGTAATTTGACCTGCTATTTATTTGAGGTGCCCCAAACATGCAATGAAAGAGAGACTGATTTTTCTTTAGAACAATCATGAAATGGAATATGGTTGATTCTAGAAACTTTATCTTTACTTTAGCTGAGCTAATTGCAGCGGGTGGAAGAGGCAAAGGATATGATAAGAATTCACATCTGGGAATGAAA
Source organism: Burhinus oedicnemus (assembly GCA_008921705.1). NCBI lineage: Eukaryota > Metazoa > Chordata > Aves > Charadriiformes > Burhinidae > Burhinus > Burhinus oedicnemus. The sequence continues at coordinate 4,085,116 of VFFE01007669.1, forward strand.
GGAAATCAGTGCGTGATACAGTCAGACACAGTAGAGCACTCTATCACTGCAGTAAAACACTGAACTGCATTACCTAGAAACCTTGTTTATACTGCTTCTGCTAAACTTCAGCAAAGGATTGGAAAAAAAAAAAACCCATACCACAAACACTAAAAGAATGAGTGACGTCACATTTATACTGTAGAAGTATACGATTGCTCTTCAGTTCCAAAATTTTCTTTCCCAGATTATGAATTGATGGGGAAATCTCTTAAATGACATGCGAAAGTTGCCCGTAAAGCAGTTCTTGGAAATAATCTCTAAAAATCAAATTATGATTGAGAGATCTTGCCAGTGAAAAACACAAAGCTGTTAGACAAAGCAAAGTGGTTTTGGATAACTGAGCACAAAATGGAGACTTCATTCATCCCTTTCCTGCCCTCAGAACAAGAACCACTAAGCGAGACAAGTGAAGTAGTAGACTGGCATGGAAGGAAAACATTTAACTATGAAGCCATTTTTATGCATTAAAAAGGTACAAAAAAAATCGTACAAGCACACTTTGAAGCAGAAGAGAACATTTAACTGAGCCAAAAATTAAAATTAAATTTAAATTTAAAAAAAAAAAAAAATCAGCGTATTGCCCCACTGTATAGCCAACATCCAAGTGTAAAAATTCATGAACAAGTTCAGAAAACTAGAAATCACCAAAAAGAGTGGCTGGAAAATGCTGCACTGCAACATTTAGAGACTCACATCAGCACAGCCCCAAGGTTGATCAGGCACTTTATAGCTTTAGGTACCTATTTTCTGCTCACAGTGCCATGCTCTCATAATGCTGCACTCCAGCCGGTTAGTCTTAACTACTGCATGCCCTGATTGTTATGCTGTAGCATTTCATTTGAGATAGAGATGTGTCAGGAGCCCCACATTCAAAATGTACGCAACTGTAGAATGAGTGCATACACAGACTGAAGTTCTGAATTTGGTGAATCTAGTCCACACCTGCTTCAACAGAATTTATACAGTTAATTTTCTGGAAGTTATTGACAAAAAATAGTACTATTTCTCACCTTCAAATAACCCTTCCACAACACCAGTGATCAGTGCATGGTCTGGAAGCCATCTACAGTCCCAGGGACAATTAAGCTCAGGGCTTGTTCCTGCTTTTTCCCCATCGCTTCTGTCTACATTGAGTTTCTTTTGCAAAGGGATATTTGCCTTTTTGCTAAATACACTTTTGGTAACTTGTGCAACAAAAGTTCTTTCATTATCTTCCAATGCTGTGAAGTAATCTCTGAAGTGTCTTTAATCTTAAACCGGAAGCGTGGCTTCCCAGATACTGCTATTGAGGAGGTGAACAGGTTAAGAGCAGGAACGAATTCTACCAAGAAAAGAAATTGCATTACTAGACTTTGCTCTCAAGCACCTCTATTAGGCTATAGGCTATGCGAGAAAGCAGCTGAGGATAGTCAGAAGAATTCTGATACAGTTTGGCTGGTATATAAATTGTAGCTGAACAAAGAAAAAAAGGCAGTTATAGCTAAAAGGACCTGGGAATCTCAAACCAGTTTTGTTACTACAGGAGAAAACTGAGGTCAAGTAGTGCAGAAGGAAGCACAGTCTGAAACTTTCTTCAAATCTGTATGGGAAAGAAATGGTAAGAGGCAGAGAGGACCTGTCAGAGCATGGATTGTGCTGCCTCTACCAGACATGCTCTGGGAATTAATGAGTTTGTTTTCCATCTCTTGCCTTACTCATTTCCTGAACGTGGACGTCATTTCACTTCTCTTTCTCTTCTCTTCTCTTCTCTTCTCTTCTCTTCTCTTCTCTTCTCTTCTCTTCTCTTCTCTTCTCTTCTCTTCTCTTCTCTTCTCTTCTCTTTTCATTCTGTAAAACTGGTATTATACCATCTTGTGTATTTCAAAAGCACGGCAGAGTGAAAGCTGGAAGGAAGGAAGCCAAGGAAAGAAAGAAGCCAGACTGACCCACTCAGCAGATTTGTAAGATGGGGGAAGGTAAAGCGATTTTTTCCTGTGCAAGACCAGTGTGATCCTGAGGCTGACTGGAGCAGGAGGCAGCCAGCTCACAGGTACTAACATGCTGGATGCCTCACCAAACCCATCTGAAACAACAACGCTGCCAAGATCAATTAACATCTCCAAACACCATACAAAATAGCTAGGGAGAGTAATAATAAAAAAGAAGATTAAGGAAAAATCCCATTCTCAAACTGTCACAAACCCAATCTACTGCAAAATATACATCTTGGATGAGAAGAGGGGTCGTTTTTCTCCCTTTGGGCATTAGAGTCTTTGGTCAAAACAATACAAGATTTCTCCTGGAGCAAACTCTCTCCTCGGATAGACAAAGATTTCAGCATTGTGGGTCATATTTAGAAAACCTAGATGTCTGGCTCAAAATCAGAGCACCCACCCTTTTCTGTGGCTATGACCAGCAGGCATGATACCTCAGCAGCCCCTTGGTGCTGAGTGTGCTGTGGGTGGCTGCCATAAGTCAAGCAGTAGTTCAGCTTTCACCACTGCCATTTCACCTTTGCCCATCAATCCTTTCCTTCTCACAAAAGCTACTGACTTCCACAGTTTCTGTAAGGAAACATCCGAGTAAATAGTGAGTTTCTTCTTAGCCCCAAGGTCTCTCTTGAGCCTCTCTCCCGAGCTGTATTTGGCACTTCATTCTTCAAGTGTTTTTTACCAATGTCTGTTCTATACCTGCTGGTCTGGTCTTGACTATAGGAACACATTATTAAGCCAGACTCATTTTAGCTGTTACGAAAACATCTAAGACTACGTCACCCAAACTTGCAGAGAACAGTGCTCCTCAAAAATCACAGAGATCAGCTATTCAGATTTAGAGTGCATCGCTTCACTAAGTAATCCTCGCTAAAATCCAGGACAGCAATGGGTTTGTGCCACAGCAAGTCACAAGGAAGTTTCTACATCATCTCAATATACTGGCACATTTAAGCTGCAACTCAAATCTCTGTTGACAATTGTTTAATTATATAAATGAACCTCCATCAAATTATAGCAGTGGTAGCCATAACAGTAACACCATGATAAATAGTAATTAATCCAAACACTTTCACAGTCTCCTTCAGCTGTCAGCCTCAAAGTATTCTACAGATGAGGGTAATGACACCCTTCTTTACAGGGAGGAAAACTGAGGTGCTGCAGTGTAACACCATTTGTTCAACAAGGAGCAATTGTAGGTCTTGGACATTTCACTGTTATTCCCTAAATTTCTTATTTTCTCTAATGGGCCATTATACACTCTACAACCATTTTGGAAGTTTGATAGTGCTTCCAGCTTTAGTAGCTTCAAAAGCTGTAAAAGATTTGTCACGTACCAAAGAGACATTCAATATGTCAGACCTCAGGACTGGCTGAAGCATAACTTCTGCTGATGAGAGGACTTTAAAGAGGTGTGTAATAAGTCAGCCATGTATCAAAGAACAGGCTCTACTCTTTGGTTCTCAGCTGTTGAACAGTAAATAAAAATTAACGTATAACGGCAAAACACCTTCCTTGGGCATGCTTCTAACTCCTGCTCCACAGAGCCTGGAAAACCACTAAGAGCAGCTCAAGAGAAGAGTGCTATGTGTCAGGAGTACTCCAGCAAAGTGACCCAGCCGTGTGCTTGCCTTTGATCACTCCCACTTCTATTGTTCTGCAAATATGATTGCATCAACTTGCCTTTTATCTTCTGCTGTTTAATCTGCACTAATGTGTCTGCAGCATAGCTGAAGCAAAATCATAGCCTACATGTGAAATACTGAAATCACTTTGAAATACTGCTCGGAAAGCATGACCCTTGATTTCCAAAAGAAGAAAGTTGGCAAAAAGCCAACACACGAGACATTTTCCAAGCAACTAACAAATTTTTAGCTCATTGTCAGTGCAGAGATTTACCAGATGGCAGAAGACCCCCTGATCTCCGTCCTTTATCCCATGTCCCACTCACGTTCAAGCACTGGTACTACTCATGTTATTAACACTGCATTTAAGTTACTTCCTGGTAAGAGAGAGCTGTCTGTGGCAGCACAACAGCAGAGCAGGAGATCAACAGTGCAGGGGGTAAGAAGAAACACTAAAATTTTTCCTGCAGTTGTAGCATACACAACCAGCAACTCTTCTTTCAGAGCATCTGTACTTCCAGCAGCACCCTTCATTTCCACCATGTGACTCAGACAGGGAAGGGATGGGGCGATGAGGACATACACTAGTGCAAATAAATAAATCCATGAAATTTCTATCAATCTGGAGGGAAGCAGAGCTGCAGTTTGACTCAGACATGCAAAGAAAGAAAGTTTTACATTGTTGAGATTTTTCTTTGGGGTTGTAGATCATTGTCAAAATAACCTTAAATTGGGCCACTACCTACTACCCAGCATTGCTCCAGAGGTCAAGAACTCTGCAGACAGTTTTGCTCTTTTGGGAAAAGCAACACTATGCAATAGGCTGAGCTGGGCAGAAGATGAAGTTATCTTGAAAATCAGCTGCATTGTGAAATGTCACGAACCACACTGTTTCTTAGATCTTGACCTCTCAGCACAAGTGCATAGCAACATGTGCAAGCTTGTATATACACACAGTTTAAAAAAATCCCAAATAAAGCATTTCACTACTTACACTTCTCTCCGTGCAAGAGAACAGTGGGAGAGCACACAGCAGATATTAGCCGTATCACTTTATTTACTGTTGCAGGATGATCAGACACAGCAGTGATTAACATACAGTAAGAGTCTATACAACAGAAGAGACAACTTGAGCAAGCTGGTGTATTTTATAGCACTCAGAACAGCATCCTTTTACACAGATAGCAATGCTCAACTTTTCCAACAGCTGATCTGCCACTTTGATACTATTAGGAGACACGTTATTTTCTTAAGAGTCAAAATGCATATTTTCCCCATTCATTCCCACCCAGAGTTGTGGTCTGTAAATACCAGCCTTTTAAGTAGCATAATTAGATTATTTTTTTTTTAAAATACATAGAAAGCAAAAAAGGACAAGATTGAAATTGTATTTCCTGCACATTTATCCTATGGTTACATCACCTTGTAGAAACGCAGCCATAGCATTCAATAGAGGTGCTTAGCATCAAGGAAAGGCTTATAAAACCATGTCTGAGCATGTATCACACACCTTGTTCCTTCTAACAAGTCACAGCACCTTTATGACACCCTTTCAGAAGGGCATCCTCAATTCCCTTTGGTAATTTCCTACCTTACATTCAAAACATCGATTTCCCCCCAAGGACAGTCTGATGCTGAGTTTGGAGGACATAATGAAATCGTTATGGTTAGGATATTAGTACCTACACTTGCATCAGAAATTCACTTCCTTTTATATGCATATAATGTCAGTTAAAACTCTGCTTCTGTACATGAAAGATGTAGATGAAATATGCACTGATGCTGAAGAACAAAGCACCTCATTAGCTCTCCAAGCACAGTGCACTGCAGTTTGTCATTATCCAATGCATTCCTTGCAAGCCACTGGGTGGGGGATATGACAGTCCCTGAGGCTGCATTGCAGAGAAATATTATTGACAGCCAAGCAATACCAGAAAGAGGGTATTGCCCAAAATTATTTGTCATTGACATCTCCTTTAATATTACAGGTGAAGGGCGAACGGAACAAACAAGCAAAAAGCATTGGTGAAGTGTAGGAATATTACCTTTGAGTTAACTTATTGATAAAAGCCACTTATGAGACACCTCTCTGCCTCATCTAGGGCTACAACCCAATAGATAGTATATCCAAGGGTGAGTCATGCACCAACATGTTGCAATGGGAAATTCTTATTGTTAATAGGGAGTTCAATGAAACAGTAATAGCAAAAGAAAGAGTAAGTTACTGTTGTAGTTTATAAAGCATTTATAATATGACTTTTTCTCAACTGTGACTGTTCTAAAAATGGTAAAATTTTACCTGCTGTACAAGAGGCGTTTCTGAAATGAGGCCCACAGGGTCTTTGTATATAGCTGCAAAGTGATGTTGGTAACTGCAGCACCGATCAGGATAATCCTCGGTGCTGCAGTGGCAACAAGATTTCTTGCAGATGAGCTGAGAGCGGATTCAGGAAACGGACACTCAGGGACTGAAGCTATTAACCAGATTCCAAAGAGTCCTACAGCTGTGTGTTGCAGACTAATTCCTCCTCTAGCTCTACCTGCTACTGTGAACTGGAATAAACACCCGGAATAAACACCCTCTGCAGGGGTCATTCTAAATGTACCACGTCACCCTCCAAATCTGGAAACCTGCAAAGCTATTCTGCTATATATAAATTGTCTAGGAGTCAGCATATAGAGGAATCCACCAGCATTGCAACAGAAGATTAATTCCAGTGCTTTTGCCACAGGAAGTGAACAGTTGGACTTCCTCGGTAACCTTGAATAAGCTACATTCTCCTGTCTCTCGGCTGTCATGCGGGATAGCACATCCTCCACTTGTAAGGGTGCTGAGAGGCATTAATGCTCCCGATACTGATACTGACAGCTCCACATGGCCAAGCACAAATATCATGGGACAGCACAAATATCACAGGAGCACCACAGAATACTCTAGTCCTGTATGCATAACACAATACTTATTTGTAAACTACCATTCTTTCAAATACTACTACAATTATTTATCAATCCAGTCTCATTTTTGTCTATTTATTCTGCCACTTTCTGCTTTGCTCCAGAGGCTTCTGTATATAATCAAGCCACAAACATGTTTTGCTTTGTTTTAAATTTTGTTTAATAATTGTTTCCTGACTAGCTTAAACAAAACTAATCTCACATACACACAGACATGTACACACAAAAAAACCCATTGTTAACTCTAATTTTAATTTTTTTTTTAAAGGACTGTTCAGTTATTAAACGTTGTAAGTAAAATCATTGCAAAAGAAACCCAAGCATCACAAGGCACAGAAACACAGAAATCATGCCTCTGGCACAGAAAACATCCACCTTTGAACTAAATTTCCTATCAAACCAGGACATCAAACAACGTATTTTTCCCTCAAGCAGCCTATTTGTGAAATCCTCAGGCATCTGGGAGTTCCGGAGGTCTAGCAGAAAGGACAAGCTAGAGTGAAAGAAGTGACCCACAAATCTATAACACATTACACGGTGAGTCAGGCAAAGGACAGATAACAACTAAGTCCTGTCTCCTGAGCGCCTTGCCCACATATTGTGCCTTGAAGCTGGCAAGGAGGGCCCGCAGCCCAGTGTGGTAAATAAATGAGGTTGAGGATGAGCTACCTTAGGGCTGGATGTTACTGGTATCACAGATCGACAGTCAAGCTTGTGAGGACACAGTTCATTCTCCTAAAGCTTGAACCATTCACAGCACAAAAGAAAAAGGATGGTTTCAGGACACTTTTTTCAAACATCCCACTGCCATAACAGTTCTTCCCTCTCTGTATTTTGGGGCTAAAGAGAAGGTCAGTCCCTCTCTTGAGCATTGTAAGTAACTCGCTCTTTGCTGGTTGAAGTTAATACCATTTCCATAGATATCTGTGACCCCAAATTTCTCCCCTTGCTCTTTTGTGACACTAAGGGCACAGGAAGAGGATTTCCCAGCAATGAGCCAGAAAAACACTTACAAACTGAAGCCAAAAAGCAAATCAAACTCTGATCTCCCTTTGCCTGCCCATCGTTTGCCTTTTAATTCTTCTTTAGTTAGTAAGCACAGCCAAAATAGACCTTTTCCTTGTTTTAATTTGCTTATTTCTTTGTTTCTGATAGAAGAAATACATCCTTCCTGCAGAAGAACCAACTCCACGCTTCTATAAATAGAATCTACTTGGGTAGATGGACATTCCTTTGAGAGGTTTCCTAAGACAACTAATTGTAAAAAAGGAAGACTAGAAGAGCCAGAAACAAAACTTTTTTGTCTCACAAAGCTATTGAGGAGCAAAGACATTTATTTGGATAATTTTTCAATGGAACTTTTAAGGAATGTGAAGCCACTACTTATTTTATGTGAAGCACAGTAATCGACAAGCATAGGGTTAAACCTATCAGTAACCTAGCGAAGCAGAGTAAAGACAAATTTGCTAAAGTGTACAGTGAGACACTGTTAACCAAACACTGTTCCTTCAAAATAAATGCTCACATACAAAAATATGTCACCTATTGCTGTGCTATGTAAGCAGGTTTCAATACTGAACAGCCCAGTGATTTACAGATGCCTGGGTTATAGAAGAAAAAGAGCACAGATGGCTCGTCAGCACTATAGAAGGGTTTGGCAGATGACCTGAAAAGACAGGGAAGCTACTAAGGATGAGCTGAACATACCAGTGGCCCTTTCATACCATACCTGAATTGTGAACTACAATTGTGAATTAGTCCAAGAGCATGTAAGATTCTTGAATTTCACAGAGTGTTTAGTATCTTACCATTTTAACTGTATAGTCTTGATTTTAAAATTTGGCTTTGTATTTCACAGGGGAAAAAAAAAGAGAATTATTAATTTCTGATAACAAGTGTGCACACACACAAAAATATATCTATATACATGTCTCTTTCTGCTTTGTATGAAGGATTTGATGTGTGAAATGTGACCATCCCAAACTCTGCTAAGAAATAGCACAAACTAAACAATTGCAATCTCACATTACAGAAAGTGAGGGAAAAAAGGGAAAAAAAAAAACCCAAAAACCAACCAGTGTCGGGCACAAGGAATAGGTATTCACAGTGAAACAAAAAGAAAATGAATGTCCCTCAGTCTATGGACTGATGATAGGTTTGCCATGATTGTTTTTTCCCCCTGGGAGATTATGTCTCTCAGGAGGTGACATCCACTTAAGGGACAATGAACCACTATTTATATAAATGTCCATCAAGGAAACTCTCTAAACAATTGCAAATATTGACCGACATGCAGCAGATTAATTTGGCTTCACTGTCATCGGGATATATTGTAGACAGCTATTGTGGAATGGCAGATCTTTTACATTCATACTTGACACACCACAATTGAACATGGAATTTCCGTCAACAACAAAAGAAGCGTTTAATAGTCACTTTGCTTCCCTAACAGAGACATATGCCTTCCTAATAACGTAAAGACAAGCAGGATTTTTTCTAACAAATACTGAGAGATCTTTTTGTCATAATACTAGACATTACCTATGTAAACAGTACAATCCCGTGCTAACAAAAGGTTCCTGCTTTGTCTCCACAAGGAATATCTCCAGTAGATCCCGAAACACAAATCTGTATTCTGCTACAATTGTTTAAATGTGAGGGGACATCAAGGTCAGTAACATGCAGAAGCATTTCCCTCAGTTGCAAGAGCTGCTTCAATGTCGGGCTTGTTTGTCTTTATTAACATGGGAAGTCCTTGAATTCAACTGCAAAGCAATTACAATAGTCTCAAATCTAAGTTAAGAAAGTGTCTGTTGTCAACCCCTGAAACAGGGCAAGATAGCACTGAGAGGAGGATATTGCATCCCACTGCTGCCTCTGTGCTAAAGATCACAAACTCTATCTCCTCATAGAATCATAGAATGGTTAGAGTTGGAAAGGACCTTGAAGATCATCTAGTTCCAACCCTCTGGCATGGGCAGGGACACCTCCCACTGGACCTGGTTGCTCAAAGCCCCATCCAACCTGGCCCTGAACACCTCCAGGGACGGGGCCTCCACAACGTCTCTGGGCAACCTGTTCCAGTGCCTCACCACCCTCAGAGGAAAAATTTCTTCCTAGCAGCTAATCTAAATCTACCCTCTTTCAGTTTAAAACCATTACCCCTAGTCCTATCACTACACTCCCTGATAAAGAGTCCCTCCTCATCTTTCCTGTAGGCCTCCTTTAGGTACTGAAAGGCTGCCATAAGGTCTCTCCAGAGCCTTCTCTTGTCCAGGCTGAACAACCCCAACTCTCTCAGCCTGTCCTAATAGCAGAGGTGCTCCAGCCCTCTGATCATCTTCGTGGCCCTCCTCCCCTCCTCTGGACTCACTCCATCAGGTCCATGTCCTTTTTATCTTGGGGACCCCAGAGCTGGATGCAGTACTCCAGATGAGGTCTCACAAGAGCGGAGTAGAGGGGCAGTATCACCTCCCTCGACCTGCTGGCCATGCTTCTTTTGATGCAGCCCAGGATGTGGTTGGCTTTCTGGGCTGCAAGTGCACATTGCCAGCTCATGTTAAACTTCTCATCAACCAACACCCCCAAGTCCTTCTCCTCAGGGCTGCTTTCAATCCATTCTCCACCCAGCCTCTGCCCATTTGTGCATGGGATTGCCCTGACCCACGTGCAGGACGTTGTACTTGGAGTTGTTGAACTTCATGAGGTTTGCACAGGCCCACTTCTCAAGCCTATCTAGGTCCCTCTGGATGGCATCCCTTCCCTCCAGCGTGTCAACCGCTCCACACAGCTTGGTGTCATCAGCAAACTTGCTGAGAGTGCACTCAATCCCAACATCCATGTCACCAACAAAGACGTTAAATAGTACCGGTCCCAGTACCAACCCCTGAGGAATGCCACTCGTAACTGCTTGCCACTTGGACATCAAGCCATTGATCGCAACTCTGAGTGTGGCCTTCCAGGCGATTCCTTATCCACTGAGTGGTCCATCTGTCAAATCCATGTCTCTCCAATTTAGAGACAAGGATGTGGTGTGGGACAGTGTCAAATGCTTTGCACAAGTCCACGTAGATTATGTCAGTTGCTCTTCCCTTCCACCAACGCTGTAACGACATGCCACCAAATGTGTCAGACACAACTTGCCTTAAGTGAAGCCATGTTGGCTGTCACCAATCACCTCCTTATTTTCCATGTGCCTTAGCATAGCTTCCAGGAGGATCTGCTCCATGATCTTGCCAGGCACAGAGGCGAGACTGACCTGCCTATAATTCCCTCACCTTTGGCAGCTTTCCTTATGGAACTGTAGCTCTACAATCCTGGGACAAATGGAAATTTGTCAAGACTCACTGGAAGACATTCATTGCTATGACACAGGCAGGACAGCAGTATTTGGAATAGGATGCAGCAGAATGACTAATACCCCGTTTTCAGAAAGATCAAGTAGGTACAGTTTCTTTGACCTCTGTACAGTTTTGGATGCTCAATACCTGAAAACCAGACCACGAGAGGAACTCAGAAAACAAAACCAGACAACGACTTTGTCTTGCTCCCACTTATCCACACCCTTTTTGAGTCTAGTAATTTTAGCATTATACTCTTAATTGGCATGATACTCATATTCCTATCTGAGATTTAAAGGAAGAGTGTGTGTGTGTGTGTGTGTGTGTGTGTACACCAATGTTAAACAGGAGGATGTAGCAGCAGGAAACTGATAATCAAAACATTTTTCTTTTGTAATGCATTTTAGTTTGTCATCAGGACTTGATTTTGAACAAGTTTCAGAGATGTAAATCCTTGCTTTATTCTGCTTACTTCACCCTTTCAAGCACTCCAGCAGGAGAGAAGGAAAGTTGTTGTGAAGCAGGATAATTAGGGACTTATACTGTAATTGTTAAAGCACTGAGCACAAAGGCAATACTAAGACAAGCTGCCTGAAGCTTTTTTGGCCGTGGGAAGTGGCGTTACCAAGGTAATCACTTTCAAACTGTCCAGCAAGACTGCTGGGGAACTCTGTACGGAGATGGATGTGTAAGCCAAAGCGAACTTCCTGAAAAAGAGAACACGGGCATTCACTGATGGTTTGTAGGACTTCCATGTTTTGTCTTAAATATGTATTTCTAGCTTGCTGAAAGTTGGAAAGCTGAGCTCATTGTGAACATTTAAGATCCTTCCCTATCACATCCTGAATCTTGCAGTTGATTTGAAAATCAGATGGGGGTAAAGGAAAGTAGCTTGAGAATCACTGAGATGCTAACCAAATTACAGACAGGTTGGGTATGGGTTGTATATAAATGCTTAGGGGTGAAAGTGCAAGGAACCACACTTTTCCCACACTGCAGATAAATAAATTTGCAGTACTTGTGCTTTTCTGCATTGGCCCCTTGTAGCAGCTCCTTCGGTGCCAGTGCTATTGTTGTGCTTGGCTGCAGGAATGCAGCCCATCACTCAGCTGCACTGCCCCTCCACGTGAGGAGGATGGGAGCCTGACAGCTACTACACTTAACTCTTAAGATCCGCACAGAGGCTGTGCTTTTAATTCTGGAGATACACAGTGAAGCATCCAGTCTTCAGCAAGATAGCAGTTGTTACACTAATGTGAGGCCTCACTGTGCTAATTGCTGCTTGAACAAGTCACAGGAGAGCCAACTCCTGCCGCACACTATCTAGCTGTTAGATGATCCTGCCACAGAAGGTAGACAAAAACCACACGCATTGTTTGCAGATGGAAGGAGGCAACATGAAAGGAAGGGTGACAGCAACAACAAAAGGGCAGATGCGGGTTTCCTGACCAGCCGCAAAAAAGGGGCACAGTATTGCAGCAGTGTCCCTGTGCTTTTCACATGGTGGCGTGGCACTACCCTTGTCTGCTGGGGGATGTGCAAGGAGGACACCAGAGCCTACAAATGACTCTGCTGGTCTAGCATCCCTGGAAGAAGCAGGAAGGGTTTTCAGCACATGGTGTTAATGTGCCTCCTTTTTGCTGCATTTTCCACTTTCAGATAGCCATCATGCTTATTATCCCAAGGTACGAAAAAACCCAAAAAACCCGCAGAGACAAGATGCAGTCTCATTTTAGATGATGTTTACATTTGTCCATTTTATGTGAATCAAGCCATGCCACAAAATTATCTAGGAGCCACTTGAAAGGTTTTCAGTTCATTAACAGAAGTTGTCAGACATCCCATTTGCACAGGGCCTATGGATACAGTTACATAAAGGTGGAAGGATCTCCAGCATTTTTCCTCCTAACACCCTGTATTCAAAGCTAGAAGTAACTGTCTTTATGTACATGATTTTAACTGTATTTCTATGCTCAGGCTGCACAGGACATTTGTCACAGTATGTATTTTCTCAAGCCTACATATCCTAGCCTCAAGTTATCAATCAACACTTTACCTCAACACTAGAAAGTATCTAGTAAACAGCTTCTCAGAATTTTCTCATCGTAACCAAATGTGAACCCCCATGAAAGGAGGGAAGCACATTTTAGAGCTAAGAAGCCTTTGTTAAGGACATAAAAGTTGCCATGACCTGTCTCTTCCTAAATTTATACAGCTGTGAATTCAGCACTTCAAATTATCTCAGCTGCCACTATATCCAATTCTGCATCAAGGGATACTCCTGCACTTCCAGCATTTTTTTTTTTCCGCTTGAGTTCTTTAGACATTTACATTTTAAAAAAAACTCACTAGAATGTGACCAAGTCTTAAAGGTATTTAAAAGATGAGAATGTCTTCTCTTCCCACCTTTAAAATGCTTTGGGGTTTTTTTGGTATGGTTTTTTTTGTGTGGGTTTTTTAGTAGGAATGAGTATTGAATGCAGTTCTTTTTCATCCTTAAAGGGTCCAACTCTATCAGATTTCAAGCCTAACAGAGACAAGACACACTGTAAAATTGTAAGCAGTCTTCATTCCTTATTGACATCGTTCTTGAAAAATGGTAATCCTTTAACCTTGCAACATCATTTCTCAGGGGGCTGATTAAATGAAAAGTCTGGTTTGGTCAATGGTAATTATAGCTGCAGACCTCAAGGTAACCTTTAATGTGTACATTCTGCCTTGCGCACAATGCCAATTAAATGGTTGACTGTCATTCCTTAGTTTCACCTAAAATTACATTCTCTTAGAAGATAAAATATTGCCAATACAATTTACAATATGTCTCTTCAAACTGCAATACCAAACTAAGATTTATTTCTTCCAGGTCAAGAAAGGTTGAAAGAAAAAAAAAAAATCTCTAAAACTTAATTTGTAAAATACCTTTGAAATAGAAGAAACACAGGTTTAAGACATCGGGTGGTTTGTTGTTTTTTTCCTTCCTTTCATACATGGGTTGTGTGGGGTGGGAGGGGGGGCAGTGTTTGGAGGGTCTGGGCGGGTTTGGTTTGGTTTGGTTTGTTTGTTTTTAGTTTCCTGCCATTTATCTTTCTCTCTGTGTAGCTAGCTCTTCCCCTGGTGCTCTTGTGTTAAACTAGATCTTTCTGAGGTTCAGAAAAGTACTGATCTTTCAAATACCCAGGATAAACAGTGTCTCAGGCCATATGTCTCCCTATCTTGTCATCAGTGTTGTTAAATATATTAACAACATTTAGAAAAAAAATAATTTGCAAATTTGTAGCAGACACAAACTGAAGAACTTACACAAGGAAGTTACTGAAGAGTAACCCAGAGCATCAGCTCACTGACCTCTGCCTTCCCACACAGGAAAGCCTAGAAAGTTTATATCTGCTTTGCTCTTCCCTATTAGTTTTACATCAGTGAAGCAGAGGCTGATAACACATTTCTTCCAGCTGTTTCTAATAGGAAATCAAAGTGAGGCCTAACAGTTTCACTTAACAGTGATTTGAGTCACATTTCAAATTTCTCATTGAAAGTGTTTGTTCTTTACTATTTAATAACATAATTCTTCAAAGATAAAGTAGATTTTAAATAGTTTGTAGTTAATTTTGTTAGGCTCTGCTCAACTATAAGATATTTTAATAGCATTACGCTTCTACTCCGTTCCCCACTATGCACAAAGAAATACAGTACTTTACAAAAGACAAACTTGTAAGTCAAGACAGAAGTCAGAGCAAAGGAAGTATCATTTCAGAGCACAGCCCTTCTTTCAATTGATGGATTGTAGTAGAGTAAAAGTGAACAGAAGATGCCCTCCCATTATTTGGTGATGAACTACTCCATACTTATATCCACTGTAAGTGAGTGTCTGGTCTTGCTAAATGAATTTGAAAATTACAGTGTAAAGATTCTGGTAAACAAACAATTCTTTGTTTTGCTACATGCTGTTTTCCCCAATAAAATAATGGGTAAACATAGGCAACTATAGCACTTGTGAAGTCAGACTTTTGTTTTCCATCATACAGCATTTTTCAAACACTCTCCAAGCTCAACTGCGAAAGACACAGACATATTTATAGAAATGCTACAGATATCAAAGATACAGTCTTTCCACTGTAAAAATATTTAAGCCCCATCATTAACCCGTATACCCTACTGGTGCCAACATTCTACAGAAATTGCCGTTTTTAATTTTACAATCCTTTGCAGTTTGAAATACATCACTGCATGGCACATGCATGACAGCAAACCACCTCTCACCCAGGTTAAGTATATTAATCATCAGTATGTTTAGTCCTGTTCGCACATATGCGTGACAGATATACAGACATAAGAAATTATCATAAAATCAACTGCATTTATATTTAATGTAATACTTAAACTTACATATATTTCAATTGAACTGTTATGAATAAGTGTGCAAGCCAGAGTAATGTCTTGTTCGTAATCACACTAGTTTTAAAGGTATTCTAGGGAACAATTTCCCATGTTTTTACACAGATATTCCCAAGTGCTTGGTAATAATCTCCTAACACTGCTGAGAAAAGCTGACATCAATGGCATCATTTCCCAGACAGCATCACCACCCATATGACTGCAGCAATAAGGATCACCATCAGCCGTGTGATCATTATGAAGCCCCAAGCGAGATCAGACTAATGAGCACTGTTGCCATAGCAGGGGGCTGGGATGAGGGCAGGAGTGACCACTAGGTTCGCTCCCTCTCTCCAGCACAGGACAAAGATTCCCAGATTCAACCCATGCAACAGGGACTAAAACATGCACTACACCGATTTTAGAAACCAGCATTTTGGCACAAACACAGGAGCATCACAGAGTGAAGATGCATGTTGTATTAGAGCGGTCGCCCCTAAACCAGAGTGGCAGTGACAGAGAGGCATTGCTTTAGAAGTCATCACAGATTCTGGTTCCCTCCCAGTTCTTCAAAGAATGTATAGGTTTATTGGGGTTCCCCCCCATTCTCTTCATTAAAATCATCTTACCATCACTAATATACTGTTCTATTAAGAAAGGTTTATCTGGGTAAACTGAATAAAGAATAAGAAAGTGTCTTGATGCCACAAAGAGTAGCTACACAGAAAAGTTGCATTAGCGTAACTAAAATGGAAACTGCACTTCCTCAAAAATATGCTGGCCAAATTTCTTACTCCTTCATTCAAGTAAAAATGATTTAGCATCCATTAAGAGTTAGAAAAATGAAATCTTAATAGAAAAACACACTAAAAACATTTGAAGAAAATATATTATCAATCAAAAAACAGAAGTGCTAATGGCAATATTTACTGCATTTTTCTCCATTTCTCCACCTTTCCTTTGGCAGCATATCCACAAAGACATGGAGAAAATTTGGAAATGTTTCATATCACTTATTGTCTAGATAAATATTATTTTCTTTTATGAAAAGTGAAATGCATGTGCATCATGCATAAATTGGCTGACGTCACTACAATTACGACACAGTGACTCCTTCAAACCAGAGCAGGAGCTCCAGTAGTACTTCCAGAGCCTCTCCCATTATGTGGGACTTGACTATGAGGTTCTCAAGATTACACATCTAGAATCTTTCTAAGTGCACATTAGTAGAGTAGAGGTAAAACATCACATCTTGGTTACTAGTAAAACGACATATTGTTCCATGAGCCACTGGAAATATGATGCCTGGTTTCCTATAGACATGTCCTAGATTTCTTAACCCACTTATCCCCAAGCACTCTGTCCAGCCAGATAAGTGACATATGGGCCATGACGTTTTCACAGCTACATGTGTGCTGGCTGACCGGCCAGTGCAGGATGCGCCTGCTCATTGACCAGCTGGCTGATGCCTGGCAGAGGCAACTGGGAGCCAAGAGGTAGCTGCCTTTTCTCAGCAGGGAGCACTAATCGGGCTGTTCTCTTTCACCCAGCTGCTGATTTTCGTTAAATTTGTAGGAACTTAAATATATTTGAGACATCTCATTCCGTTAAATTGTGCAGCCAATAGGTTCAAGAGTTACAGTGGACTAAAAGGAAGAAAAAGAGAAAGAATCTGACAGACATGCAGTACAAACATACGTGTTTCTTTGCCATTGCAAATCTGGCTGCATATATGCCATCAGGGTTCACCACATATCTCTAGCTAATTTTCACCTCTTTTTCCATTTGTATAATTTTTGCTTTCATTACTCTCTCACAAATGCTACGATCTTTACTAAATCTTTCCCTACTATTTTTGCCTGTCTTGAAATCCTTCTTTCCCTGTTCAGAAGCTATTTCTGTTTCCAGTTCAACCAGGCTTAATAGGTAAGTAGCAACTAGACAGTGGAAACGCATTAAAAATATACAGTTAATAGAGGCATAACAACATACCTCATATTTAAATGTTTTAGTTAGAGAGATTTATATATCTAAGATTTATACATATGTATTTTAGTGAGAGGGAGAGAGAAACACCTGTTAATCATTTCAAGTTCTGGATCTTCCTCAACATGACATAGGACAGCCTGAGCACAGTCTGCCAGTACTGGAAGCTTCTTTCTAGCCCTCATCCATCAAGGTGCAGTTTATATACACTTTTAGAAATAAACCCCCTAGAGTTTAAGCCCATCATATAAGCCTATAGAAAACACAACCCCGGGTTCATGCCTACTACACAGTAGGGGTTTCCATAATATAAAATGATGTTTCTAATATTTCCAGCAAATGCAGTCAAGCATGAATTTCCAGGATTGTACAAATAAGGGTGATTCTCTAGAGCTGATAATAGCAAAAAGAGGGCTCGTGAAGCTCATAGGGCTCATATCCACTGACATATATAACAGTAACTTCTTTTGTTATTCACATGTATAGCATAACTGAATGCAATTGCTAGACTATCTGTAACAACCTGGACAACTGCAATAAAACTGAAAGTGCAGTTTTATAAACAAATCCGTATGAAGATACATCTGAGATGTCATAGCACTGGCAGAATTCCACGGTATTGTTTATAGCAATATTATGAGCAAGCCACTTTAAAAAGACTGCAGAAAGTCCAGATGACTGTTTTTAAACTACTAGGTCCAAACTCTCTTCAGAATAGGTATGACTCCAGTATCCCCACTGTATAAAAAAAAACAGATTCTCTCACCTCAGAGGAGGAAGAGAGTACTCCTAGCCATTACTTCTCTAAAGCCTGGTCTGGGGTTATGACAGTTCAATGAAAACATCAGCTCAGTGCCAGGCCACCACCAAAAACTCATTGAGTTATTAAGAACAGCACAGCGAGCAAAAGAAAACAACATGCTGCTGAATAAACCCATGCTCTTTCCAGACCTTAAGCGCAGTTTAGACTAGTCCCCTTATCTCAACAAGTGAAAGATTCAGAGGAGACAGCAGGGAAGAACAGAGGTATGAGTCAGCTGGGCAGGTTATGATCCTTCAGACTGGGAAAGTGATGGCTTCAGGAGCAGGTGGCAAAAAAATGGAAAGGAAGAAGGAGAGGATGGAGAATGCTGTTCATGGTCTCTTCTGATATTGGAGATAGGGCCCAGCAAATGAAGCCATCAGAAGCCAGTTCAGAAAAACATGCACGGCGTTTCCTCACGCAGCTGACCAAACTGTAGTGATCTGAAACAAGCCATGCCCTGGAGACGTTTAGATAGAGCTGGGGTGGTGTGAAGGAGCAAACACATACTTGGAAGCGAGCCTGCCTCATGCTGCTAGATAGACAAACCACATCAAGCTCAGGAAACCATCCTGGGCTGAAAACAGTCGGAGGAGTGAGAGCCACCACAGGATAAGAGAGGAGGCATGGGGAAAAGGCAGTGCCATGTACATTCGACTCTTTGCCTATGAGTTACAGTCACTGTTGGTCCAGACAGGCTGTGATAGCTGTTACTGCTTCCCTAGGCTCATACTCGCAAGCTGGCTTGCAGCACAGCAAACTCACTACTGATGCTTTCTAACTCAGGTCCACCCCTGTTGCTTTTGCTGAAGTAGTTAGAAATTGCCATTTCCTGTCCTCGCAGTGTTCTCAGTACTCATGAAAAGCCACACCACAGAGAAAAAAAACCATACCAAACCAGCCACTTACAGTCCTGAATAAGCCATGCCAGATAAAGTAATAATATTTTCCAAGGACCATCTTGGGTCAATGTGCTGTCAGCCAAAATGGGCTACCTGACCTTAAAAAAAATAGTTCACCATTTCAGTTTTCAGAAAGTCACAATGATACAACCCCACACTCAGACATCACCCACTAACCGATCAGGCCAGATTTGCCACTCTGCTGTTGCAGAGCAAAGTCGGAGCAACTCTGCTGTAGTCTTGGAAAGCATAAAACAAAGCAGTAAAGTGGGGAAGCAGTCCTGGCAACTGTTATTTTGAAGGTACAGAGAAAAAAAAAAAAAAGAGTCCAGGAGGTACTACAGCGTTTCCATTTGTAACTGATAAAACTGAAAGTGAAATACTCACACTGCCCATGGCTGTATTGGCAGATCTCCTGCCCCAACAATTTCCAGCCAAAAACCATCATAGCACCACTCAGCCACACTCCCTTCTGGTCCAGTATCATCATTCCCTACACACAGAGCCAGGCTGATGTGGAGTGGATTATCAAGACAATTCTTTACAATACAACTCAAAATCATCAAAATAATTTTGCTGGCTTACGC
The DNA here is from genome assembly GCA_008921705.1 of Burhinus oedicnemus. Taxonomy (NCBI): domain Eukaryota; kingdom Metazoa; phylum Chordata; class Aves; order Charadriiformes; family Burhinidae; genus Burhinus; species Burhinus oedicnemus. The sequence goes on from VFFE01007669.1 coordinate 4,104,696, forward strand.
AAGCAGCTCTGTACAACCCTCCCTCCATGACCTGTTGCAGAAATAGAGTGCAGCTGTTTTGTCCTTCCAGCTGTAGGCTGTTTTCTATGATAAAATTGCACAGTTTCTTTTAGGCAAAATCATGAAGCCATATTAAGAAAGCTTGTCACTACCCTAAACTCAGTGCATAACCGTTATATATATATATATATATATATATTTGAGATACAATTCTCACACTCGTGAGGCAAAAACGTTACCAGACACAAGAGGCAGACCCAGAAAAAACACGAGCTAACAAATCTGTGTCATAAACTCAAATTGAAATGACTTAAACCTTGACAACCTATAGAGATCCTTTTGGGAAAGGCAGAGAGGGCCAGGTGCGGTCAGCGCTTGCATGGGAGGAGTTCCAGCTTTCTGTACCACCATCTGGGCAAGGCCCACTTCTGCTGCACCACATTCATTACTCACTGTGTGATGACTATCACAGCAGCTGTGATGTCTGCGCAACATCCAGGAGGGGAAAAAAAAAAAGGGGGGGGGGAGGGGGGAGCTATTATTGGAGTAAGTCATCAGAATGAGGATTTTATCAACTTTAAAGGATATGTGTGACTCTCAAAAATGTATCAGCTGTTACACTCAAACTCCTCCTGCAAGTTACAATGCCTGCTATGCAGCTGACATCTTTGGAACATAAAATAAAATTTCACACTGGAACATTTCATCTTCAGTGGAAGCAGATTACTGCTGTGTCTTCCAATAATAATTTCAGCTGATGTAGCATGATAGTCTTCATAGGAAATAAGATCTTGGCTTTGAAATTAGAAGCCAGTTGTGAACATTGCCTTTTGAATACAGGAGGTTATTTGACTCTTATCAAGACCGATAAGGAAGTTGTTTGTCTATAGGGAAACACAATACAGTAGGATGTTGGATTTCAGACTCCACTGCAGATAAAGTGCAAGTTCACATTGGCTGGGCAGAAAAAGAAAAGCTTTTTGTCTTATTTTTAAGATCTCCTAAACCCACAAAAAGCATTTCTAATTCCTAAAGGATTTCTAACACCATAAGTACTGCCCACTAGCCATAACGTAAGCACCTGCATTTCCCCTTGCCAGTATAGTATCATTTCATCTTGCTGGGCTGCATTATGGGCACCACCCACAACAAGCTCTACAACCCGCTGCAGTCATACCCCATTTTGTAGCCCCACAAGACAACACACTACCTCCTAAGCACACTCACAGGATGTTACAGGACAACTTGTCCATTTAGTCTTGCAACCGTAGGAAGAAATGGTCCAGGCCTGCAAAATCCATTTCCTGGCAACAGGCTATAGCTGCATGGTATAAGCTGCTACGTGTTAGGGAAATCAATCCTACTCTCCCTAATTACCGGAACCAAACACTGCTGCTTTTTATGAAGCCAGTATTTCTTTTCCTTGCTTCTGCACAAGCAGCTACCACGTAAGGCTGACAAGCCTCAAACGCTAGTCTGATGACAGAGATATAGCTTCTGTTCAGAGCAAGAGAGGGTACAGAAACAAACTGTGCTTATGCAACCATGCTGCAAATGGACACACAGCAACATGCACTGTGCCAAAAACTTTAAAATAAGACATTTTCATGAGGCTATACAGGGGGTTTACCTCACATACGTTAGCAATGATCAGAAAAGGATTGATAACGGCTCGGCAACACTGTGACAACCAGCAGCTCATGCTACCAGAGATCTGTTAGCCATCTGTCCAGATATGGTTAAAGTTTAGGGGTGACACAGATGTCCTGGATGTTTGCAAGGCCATTAGTCCACCACCTGTCAACACTGGAAGTGTTCCTGAATTAACTGCAAGGTTTGAAGAGAGAATTGCACGCCCTGTGGATGGTATTAACACTCCTATCCTTGCTGTTTCAAGGAGGGCAGTAAGTTCACTATAAGCAAGGTGAATCACTTCATACGAATCTCCCTGCTGCATTTCACTATATCAGGAGGTTGCTGGAGCAAAACCATAAAAGTGGCTTAAAACAATTTTTCCAGCGCCCTCCAATATTCTCATCATTTATGTTCTCACATCAATGGAAGTGATATGCTAGAGAGACATTTTAGCTGTTGAGAACTGGGGATCTGACTCCCCCTCTTACTCCACTCACAGACACATGAACTTTAAATTCTGTTTAAGGAACTTACGTTTCTGGCAGTCATGGAAGCTGATGCTGCTTATTTCATGCTGCCTTTTGCTGAATCTTATTTTCTTGATGGGAGTCTGACCTTGCTTATGGGCAGTTTCTTCCATGTGAGCAGATGCAACTACAGACGATTGCTAGCAATACTTTATTCATAATCAAACAATATTATAAACAAAGATCTAAAAGTTCACACGGATTTAGAACCTACAAGTTCACCAAAAGCCTGGACATTCTCACATTTCAGTTCTCCTATATAAAAAAAGAAAAAGCAGGCTCAGGAAAGGAAAAAAGGCAGAAGAAGTGAGACAAGTACCACTCCTGCTCCCAGCCTCAGGTACATACCCCAGCCAGCCTGCTGCAGGCAGATCCACCACTGCAACAGCAGTCTCCTGTACCACTAAGTGCCTCCAAACTGGTGGCTGATGAAGAGACATTGCAACGATGCAGTATTTTCTGAACTACCACTGTAGTGATAGTACCTAGCCAGAAACACAGTATCTGTGTTCAGATCTTTGGCAGCTTTAAGACAGCTCTTTATACCACATCACAGAGAATCGCAGAATGGTAGGGGTTGGAAGGGACCTTCAGAGATCATCTAGTCCAACCCCCCTGCCAAAGCAGGGTCGCCTAGAGCAGGTTGGACAGGAATGCATCCAGGTGGGTTTTGAATATCTCCAGAGAAGGAGACTCCACCTCCACCACCTCTCTGGGCAGCCTGTTCCAATGCTCTGCCACCCTCAAAGTAAAGAAGTTTTCCTTATGTTCAGACAAAATTTCCTGTGTTCCAGTTTGTGCCTGTTGCCTCTTGTCCTGTCAGTGGGAACCACTGAAAAGAGTCTGGCCTCATCCTCTTGACACCCACCCTTTAGATATTTATAAGCCTTGATGAGATCCCCTCTCAGTCTTCTCCAGGCTAAACAGAGCCAGGTCTCTCAGCCTTTCCTCATAACAGAGGTGCTCCATTCCCTTGATCACCTTTGTAGTCCTCCACTGGATGCTCTCCAGCAGTTCCCTGTCTTTCTTGAACTGGGGAGCGCAGAACTGGACACAGTACTCCAGCTGTGGCCTCACCAGGGCAGAGGAGAGGGGGAGGATGACCTCCCTTGACCTGCTGGCCAAACTCTTTTTAATGCACCCCAGGAGACCATTGGCCGCCTTGGCCACAAGGGCACAATCCTGGCTCATGGTCAACTTGTTGTCCACCAGGACTCCCAGGTCCCTCTCTGCAGAGCTGCTTTCCAGCAGGTCAATCCCTAACCTGTACCGGTGCATGGGGTTATTCCTCCCTAGGTGCGGGACCCTACACTTGCCCTTGTTGAACTTCATGAGGTTCCCCTCCACCCAACACTAGCTTGTCCAGGTCTCGCTGTATGACAGCACAGCCTTCTGGTATGTCAGCCACTCCTCCCAGTTTTGTGTCATCAGCAAACTTGCTGAGGGTACACTCTGTCCCCTTATCCAGGTCATTGATGAATATGTTGAACAAGACTGGGCCCAGTACTGACCCCTGGGGAACGCTGCTAGTTACAGGCCTCCAGCTGGATTCTGCGCCACTGATCACAACCCTTTGAGCTCTACCATTCATCCAGTTCTCAATCCACCTCACTGTTCACTCATCTAACCCACACTTCCTAAACTTACCTACAAGGATGTTCTGGGAGACTGTGTCAAAAGCCTTGCTAAAGTTGAGGTAGACAATGTCTGCTGCTCTCCCCTCATCTACCCAGCCAGTCATGCCCTCATAGAAGGCTACCAGATTGGTGAAGCATGATTCCCCCTTGCTGAATCCATGTTGACCACTGCAAATAACTTTCTTTTCCTCTACATGCTTAGAGATGACATCCAGAATGAGCTGTTCCATCACCTTTCCAGGGATGGAGGTGAGGTTGACTGGCCTGTAGTTTCCCAGGTCCTCCTTCTTTCCCTTTTTGAAGACTGGTGTGACATTAGCTTTCCTCCAGTCCTCAGGCACCTCTCCTGTTCTCCATGACCTTTCAAAGATGATGGAGAGCGACCTCGCAATAACATCTGCCAGCTCCCTCAGCACTTGTGGGTGCATCAGGGCCTGTGGATTTGTGGGTGTCAAGTTTGCCTAAATGATCTCTAACCCGATTCCTCGACCAAGTGAAAGTCTTCCTTTCTCCAGGCTCTCTCTCTTACCTCCAGGGTGTGGGATTCCCAAGGGCCGGCCTTAGCAGTAAAGACTGAAACAAAGAAGGCATTCACTAATTCCGCCTTCTCTGCATCCTCCGTCACCAGGGCACCTACCTCATTCGGCAGTGGACCCACATTTTCCCTAGTCTTCCTTTTACTACTAATGTACTCGAAGAAGCCCTTCTTATTGTCCTTGACATCCCTTGCCAGGTTTGATTCCAAGTGGGCCTTAGCCTTCCTCATTGCATCCCTGCATATGCTGACAACATTCCTATACTCCTCCCAAGTGGTCAGTCCCTTTTTCCATATTCTGTAAACTCCCTTCTTTCATCTGAGTTTTTCCAGAAGCTCCTTGCTCATCCATGCAGGTTTCCTGCCTCCTTTGCCTGATTTCTTGCTCCTAGGGATGCACCGATCTTGAGCTTGGAGGAAGTGGGGAGCTTGGAGGAAGTGTCCATAGTATGGAAATCATACCATGATGTTCAAGAATTCCAAGTTATTGGACACTTGATAGATGTATATAAACCACTCATTCTTTCTCATAAGTCACCGGATTATTCTGGGTTGTACTTCAATGTAAATGCAGTCTTCTAACTACAAATTATTTATTTATTATGAATTATTATTTATTTTAACCACTTTCATCTTCTGTTGCAAGTATAACAGCAGTGGAGTATATAAAAGCTACTTTCATTATGGAAGTATATGAAATTCAGGACAGGACACCTTACTGGCAATTGCATATTAATATAACAACATTAAAAAGTTTCAGTATGCCTTAGAACAGAGAGAAATGGAAAATATTTCTCTCTATCCAAGCAATTGTTGCAGGTTTATATACCAGCAAGGACTAATTGTATTGCATAGAACAAAGTGACAATGAAAGCCATTTCTTATTCATATTTCTACAGAATCCCAGAAGTTGAACCAGAGAATAATAATCTATATTCATTTAGGTTATTATGTCTAATAAAATGACTCATTGAAAAAAAGTTGCTTAGACTGCAGACACACCCAAAGAAAAGTTATATGTGCAACCTCAGGTGACTCCCTTTGCATACTCATTAGGCTGTCTCTAATTACCGTATTGGAGCATTGTTTTCTCTGTAACACTCCTGCATTTAGTATTTGAGTATCAAGTATAAATTTTTATCCTCTACACTAAGTATGTAGCTGATGCCTCTGTCACTCACTCCATCTAAACTACTGAACCCAAGTTACTGAGGAAAATTTAATTCTGGTATTTCCTAAACATGCTTCACTCTGTATTTAACATCTATTCTTTTAAAATAATTTCTGCAGATGTGACTTAAAAAAAAAAATTAAAAAATCTAAATTCCATTATATAGAACCACTACAAGCCACATTCAGAAAAGTAATTTCCCTAAAATTTATGCACATAAGTTTTCACCCTCAGGCACAGATCAATCATAGAAAATATCAGTCCAAAAGATTAAAATTTGGTAAAGTTATAAGCATCTGAAAACTTTTACACAGAAGTGCTAGACAACCTTAATTTCAAGCAATACAGTCAGCTCTATTATTAACACTTAAGTATATACATTGCATACAGTACTCCTGTATTTTGCACTTAGTATTGCAGTTCTCATGCTTCATGACCAAAAATACCCAAAATCAAAGCACGTGACAAAATGAACATTAATTAACATATGCTTGTATCGTATTTGTTGCTAAGAACAAAGCACCCACAAAATTCTTCTCAGCGGTAAAAAATTTACTTGTTCTTGACCAGTAAAGGTAGGTATGCTTGACTTTACTTTCAAAAAAATATGCAATTTTTATTTATGTTATTTAAAATATTTCATTGTTAAGAAATCACATCATATGATAACCACTATCAGTTTCAAGAAGTGCATCTGCAAAGAGAAAATTGTGCCTAGTTCACAGTTCAAAAAAGGTCATCTGCCCATGGCCATTTCTCATAAGTGGCTTTTGTCACATATTTCATTCTTATAATAATGGCATTATGGCAATGTCTATCATATAGCTCTAGGCAAACAGTCACAAATTCTCCTTTGCGCCAGTGGGGAGAGAGGAAAAATCATTCTCTTCCAAACACGCTGAGATTAATGAAATGTTAAAATATTTTAAGAGTCAAGTCAGCTTAATCTTAAGAAACCCTCCAAAATATGGGTAGCTTTTCCTAAGCTAAACTTTCCTGTTTCGTTTCCACTTCATCCTACTATATTCAAGCTGAGCTTTAGAAAGTCTTACTTATATTGCAACACCTTCCCACTTGCAAATCTGTCCTTTGCAGAGCCATTCTGATGCAAGGACAAAGCTACCACCGAGATGGCTAGTAGTAACATGTCACAAGGGAAAGAATAAAACACACTGAGGCTCTGTAAAAGCAGCCCAAGAATTTCTATTCATGCAAGAAGTTGAACCAATGGCAAAAAACCTGGTTTTCTGAAATGTCAATTTGCATAAACAGTACGACAATTTAGACAGTCTTAGTAATTGATGGGATGAACACAGAACGAAAGAGACTAGGAACGTGTGCTTGCACGGTGTACCATGCCTGAAGAACGTTTCTTTCTCAGAACAGGCCTTTCTCATCTGCCAGGCCTCGGAAGCTGATTCATCATGATATACACGAGTCAGGTGCCTGTTACAAAGGCATCATGAATCACTCCTGGACTCTGGATCATATTCAAAATGCACACACAGCACAGGAAAAGCATTCTTACACCATGAGTAAAGTAAGCACTTTCAGCATGCAGTCACTCTTACATTTTTATTTTAAAAAAAATAAATAAAAATTTCAAAAATAAAAAAAGAGAACCAAGGGAAAATTTCAAACAAGCTCAGCAATTCTGATTCCTCCGCACCAAAATAGTACTAATAATGTGACATTTCTCATTAAAAACAAAAGCAGTTTCTCTGCAAGCCGGCTGGTTAGCCAATAAACCTAACTGTGCTGGCTCAGTGAGCTCAGCCTTTGCTCAAATGAGACCACAGGCCCAGCCAAGCAGTGTTATGGACACTTGTCATTAGTCTCCAAAAGGCATCCTAGAACATGTTCTGTTTCTACAGGATTCATTCAAATATGACAGCTACATGAAGGTAAAAGAAATATATATTAATATATCTTATCAATATATCATACCATTAAAGTGCAAAACTCAAAGCTTGATATCAGGTACTCCCAAATTTTATAACGCTCACATCCATAGAAGAGACTCAGCATTTTCCTATATCCTATCCTAAGGTCCATACTGTCATATAGTTGTCTCATAAAATACTAAGATATTTTGGCTATGCTAACCAGCCAGGAAGAGCAAGGACCTGAAGGAGCTACTGCCAATTCTCTAAGTTCAGATGACAGAAATGCAACAAACAAAACAATATTACCTTTAGGAAAAAACAAGCTCTCATTTCATTCCAGGGCTCGCTCAAGCTATCCTAAATTTCTACCACATTCACCCAGCAGAGCAGCTTCTCATCTTGCACTACACTCACAGCCCACATGCCTAACTAAGGGATGAGATGAAGTCCACCAAAACCGAAGTGCAGAAGCTGCGCCTATAGACTTCCTGAATGTGCCGCAGTTAGAAACATAAAGGAAAAGCAGCTCTTACAGTGTTGCAGAACAGCAACCCAGACCAGCAAAAGACCTTACAACCCCCTAGACTGTTTTCCCCTCTCAAACACAGAAGTCAGCTCTCAGTGGGTATCCCCAACAATCTCCTCAGTAACTACCCCAAGGTGATCCAGGACTTGGAGGTGTTCTCACAGCAGGTAGGAATCAGCTGTGTTTAGACAGGTGTGACAGCAGGCTATTGCTTCACAGGCTGTGGCTGCACCTGGACCCCTCGCCGCCGGGCAGCAGCGCTATGCAATGTAGAGCAACAGGAGTTCATGCAGAAGAGGGGAACTGGCGGGTACAGTAGTACTGCTATTCCCAGACTAGGAAGGTTGTTATTTAAAAAGAGAAAGAAGAAGTCTGACTCAGAAACTAAATAAAGCCACAGAGAAGTTTGACTGTGGCTGAAGTGTAAATCAGAAGAAAACGCAGTTTAAGGAAAGGATTCCTTAAAACTAATTTTGCTGCTGACAAGCTAAGTTTGGCAGAAGTGCTGCAACAACTACTTTGTGATAGTATTGTTCTCCTCCCTGTAGCATTATTTTTACAGCTACATACTAATGCCAGATTATGTTATGCCAAGGGCATCAGATTTGCTTACAATGTGCCTGCTCCTCCTTCAAACCATTCCTGCTTGGGCTTACCGTGCCAGGAGATAGCAGCAGTTGTCTCTCTTCTCTGTAGAGCTGGCCAAAAGACCTTCCCCTTCCCAGAAGGGAATGGGCAATTGGCAGTTGCTAACTAAGAGCCTCACAAACTAATTCATGATCTTCCTCATCTAAATTGTTACGGTGCAAGGTACAGCTTGTAGCAAGTCGTGTTCTGCATCCCAGCCTGCGGAGAGTGGGCACCAGCACCCAGATGCCCCATGCTGAGGTAGCTCACCGAGAGTAACAAGTTGCTGAGCAAGTAACCCACTGCTTTCTTCAAACAAATGGTATAACTGAGGGAGGCAAATTGTCATGCTTCATGTGAAACAACCTCCAGAAAGCAAACATTCACAGAACTTCACTTCCAGCTTTTCTTTTGATAACGCTGCAAGGGCATATTTCATTCAATGCAAACAGGCTTGTGTCATTTGTGAACAATGGGAAAACACTGAAGCAATTAAGACTTTTCCCTATAAAATTCCCAATAACTGCTTCCATTCCTTCAGAATTCTGTCCTTCCCTTTTGAATCAAAATACAGGGCAATGAGACAACCTGTGCTTTAAGACTTTCTCTCAGAATATGACCACCACTTCCTTCTCTGGACCACAAAAGAAGTCCAAGTGCAAATTTTACTTAACCTCAAATAATAATTTTTTTTTAATTTCTTCTTTAATAAGAGTGTTCTTCTGCAACTGTTGTTAGGAGTTCACGGCATCAAAGCTAAGTCAGGCATTCCATTTTTTCAGGAGTAAAAGCAGATGTCTCTGTATCTGAATCATTTTTGTAAATATAGTCCAAAATAGGTGCAAACATCCCTGTTCTCTTAAGAGCAGATACCTGAACAAATATTCTGTTTCCATGAGTTTATTGATGAAGGGGCTGTAATGGTTAGGATGCAGGCATTGTGGGTCCCTTAGGGCTCTTCACCCTAATGGGTCAAACCGTGACTGTCCCACCAGTCTATGACTGTGAAACAGAGATGGTAACAGCTGGCATTCTTATGGCTGAGAAAATATAAGGCATCACTAATGTAGGATATATCCTACACACAGGATACAGCAATATCCCTAATAATGCTTATGCTCACCATTAAATAGCTGCTTTATGACTACCTTCTGTCCCTTGACCCTTCACGTCTTGCATTCAGAGGACCTTCTGGAATTAAGTCAAATTGTTGGTATGTTCCAACAGTTACTTATTGCTATGTTGTGCACAGAAAGCTAATTTTTTTAATGGCATACAGAGCTGAGGGCTGTCTTTCCTCAGTCCCTGCCATCACTGCCTGTAGCACCGGAAGTAAAATTTGCCTCTCTTCCAAAGATCACCAAGGGACATGATGGCAGTCTGTATAAGAGAAGCTGTGCAGGAAATTACTACTTGGTCACTCATAAATGGTTTTACTCACTACTACTAATTCTCATCAGGTGGCAGAATTTAAAGAAAACGGAATATTTAAATTTTTAAGCTTCTAAGCTTTCATGGTATCCTGTGTCAACAGCACAAATGCTTTCAAAAAGTGATTAGACACGTTCTTGGAGGGTAAGTCGATCAGTGGCTAGTAAAACTTAGCAGTTCATATGCAACGCCTCACCCTGGGATCTCTTTCAGCTGCTGATTGCTTCAGACTGGAGAACACAGAAGGGGCAATCTGTAGTTCCCTTACTTTGTTTTTACATGCTTCCCCCACTCTGCCACTGGCAATTGCTGGAGAAAGCATCCATATAAGCCTTTTCATCCCATGACCATTCACATATTAGTGTTCAGCCTTCCTACCAACACATTTACTTTTCAGCATCCATAGAAACTTACAGCTGTTCATGCCTCTATTTCTAGAGGCTACTTAGAGGTTTTCTGAATCTCATTATCCCGTATCCACACAGCGTATATGAGAAGTACCCTTTGAGAGCAATTTTAGAAGTCTTCAGTGCCTTTAGCATGAAGAAAACAGACATTAAATTGTTGACTGAGATAGCCAGTATTTCCTTACTAATAGCTGTACCAAGAAACAGGGCCATATTCATTGCTTGCATTTAATTTGCACTGGGCACTTCTGCAGTAACTCCTCCATCCAGGTAATAAAAGAAGGCATAGCATGCCCTGGCCTTCTTCCCCATCAACAGCTAAGCACAGCACCTGCACTCTCCAACCACAAAACACTTAATCAGAAACTGCATTGACTGCTTGTGACATGGGTCAGTTGGGAATGATGAACCCAGACTCTAACCCAGGCGGTGAGATGGAGCTGGCTGCTGGTGGCCTGGGCACATTGCATCAGCTGGGGGCTCTAGACAGAGCACCATGTAGTGAGTTCACAAGTAGCACCAGGCCACGCATTATAAACAAGCAACGCAACATGAATCGGGGAAAAAGGATCCAAAGACAGCATGTGCAGGAAGAGGTACTTTTAACTTCTGTAAAGCAGGGCCACATGGACAGCAGACACAAGACAAGGACATAGAAGACAGGGCTGCCTATAGACATCAGTCTGACACGTTTCTCAATACTGAGCTTGCTGAATCATGGAAACTGCATTAAATATAGAAGGCGAGGAAGAAAAGCTGAGCTGCCGAAGAAAAGAGAATGTTTGGTACTTCCTCTAGGCTGATCCCCAATGCTCTCCTCTGGTCGCTGTCCCCAGTTCATCTTTTAGATTAAATCAGATTAAGTAGCTGCAGAAGTTCATCTGTTGCATTGTGTAGACTGCTTCTTAAAGAACTTAGTGTCCATACCACAATGGTTTCTGATTCCCCCATTAAGCTAAACACTCTCAGTTGTACTGGATAACATGATGATACTCCAACTGATACTGGACTGGAGCACTATCAGTCTGAACAGACAAATGGTCAAGCATAAGATCCACTACATTTAGCTTTCGGAGATATGAGGCAAAGAAAAAGGAAGTGGCTTTTTTTAGATCATAATAAATACTTGCCTAACTCAGCTGCAAAATGGACAATCACAGTTCATCTACCGAGATTCCACTATGGCCTTTGCCACAAAATCATACTTCTTATGTGATGGAGGTTTCTTCCAGTATTCACTGTTGTTCAGTAGGATGAATCCTATGCTATCACTACTAAATGTAGCTATGTTAAATATTATGAACTTTTTAGTGATTAAAAGACAAAACAAACAAAACCCAGAAAACAGAAAGAGATGCTTAACATCATTATAAATCAAAGGTCTTTCAGTTGCAATTCAGACTACAGATACTGGGAAATGCAATTAATGTTAACATTGAAGTGTTAACATTGAAGGTCAAAACAATGTACTTGTGTTAGAAACGCTTTCAGTTTTAAGCAAGCGCAGGTAAATAAGAATGCATTACATTAAACGGATTCTGATAGATATCATAGTAAATAGGCTGGACTGAGTTCACACCATGTAGAGAATTAGGAAGTACTTTTCCTTTTTCCGAACTACTCTCTCCTCTACATTCAAAAGTAAACAGACATGAAAGCCCGCTCTTACTCTTATTCCTACATCAGTTTCCACCTTAAGCCTGTGCAGCAGTTTTCTTTCAGTCTCAAACTCTGCTTTGTCACCGGTCAGCAATACTGTTCTTTTAATGATTAACTGAATAAATTAGCACCAGAGTCACAGCTGAACATTGTGGAACAAGTCACTATCACAAAGGCTTTATTTTAAACTATGAGAGCAAACAGTTGCTCACAGCTTAGGTGAACACTGGTTAAGAGAGAAAAGTGCATACAGCCATTTTTTGGTTTTGTTTTTGTTTGGTTTTGGTTTTTTTTAAAAAAAAAGGAACAAAACCCAAAATTTAAAAAGCTTTAATCAGCTTTGATACTTAAAAATCAATCTTCCAGGGAAGAGGCAGCAAGAGATTAAAGCATACCTAAATATCCACATAACAACTCTAAGGATAATAATCTGCTAATATACACTCCAGCATCTTAAGGGCAGCTTATTGCTACAAATATCCATCGACACAGATTCTAAACAAGACCAGCCTGCACCAAAACAAGATCAACCAAGCAGCTTTTGAAAACAGAATAAATACAGCTGGCCATTTAATATGAAAACTCTGGTAAACAATTGCAAAAAAAAAAAAAAAAATTAAAATGGGCAATGCAGCTTTGCAAATCCATTAAAGTAACTGTATTCATCAATAGCTGTTTACTGATGGCCTACACTTCCTTGCATCTGTCCAGCACCAAGCACAATGCGACCAGAATCCCTAACTGATTCCTAGGTGCCAGGGCAGTGCAATTTTTAAAAATTAAATTAGTACAAAGGAAAGCAGACTTTTCTTGTCATGGAGATTTTATATTTCTGTCTGCAAAACACACAAAATAAAGCCTTCCTGGGAATACCTGAATTTCATCTGCCAGTCACTCATGGACAACACAGTAGTTATCTGAGCCTTGTTTTAGCTGTAGCTTCCATACTGCTGTGTTTCACACCATTCTGCTTCTTCTGTTTCTTATTTTCTAATCCAGTACAATGTCAGAGTGTGGATAAAAACTCTCAAACTCTAGACAAGGCAATTTAGCCTTGTTCAACTTGCTGCTGGTCTTATATGTTTGGAGGTGGTACATTTCTCTGCCAACTGCTTGCAGGTTGTTCTGCCTGGGATAAGATGAAGACATTGCTCAGCTGAAGAGCAATTTTCCTTCCTACATTTAAGCATGCCCAACCCGCACTTCATGTCTTTCCTTTAATCTTGGTGCAGAGCTGGAAGCTAAAGTTTAAACCAGAACTCTGTCACTCATTTTAGCTCCATACACACCCCAGGCAGCTTTCCACAGATGGGTGGGATGCTTCAGCTATCCAGCAGAACTTACCACTTGGCAGCCACCTCCTACCTTCACACGGTGCCGCAGTCTGGGAGTGCACCATGGCAGGTGCTTCCCAGCTCTTTCCTAGCCTCTTTGGGCACCAGAAACATGCTTCTGGGAGTACACGGCCTTGCCGTCACATGCAGCCCAAGTGAGACATTTTGGCAGCTAGAGACACTAAATGCTAATTCAACACCCTTTTCTCTCCTCTTCATGAATAGGTCCAAGACAGGGCACTTTCTCTCCTTGCCAATTCTTATACTGCTGGAGGAAAAAGGTGGCAGCCTCTCTGTGTACTGATTATCATTGCTCCATACCCAGCTCTATCATTTGGTATGCTTCACACACTGTCCTCTGATCTGGCAACAGTCCTGAGTACAAGCTAATTTACACCTTCAGTATAATGGCTTTTGTGTCTTCTGCTACTCTGGAATATATTACATGCAGCTGAAACAGAAGTCCAGCAAGCCACTGTCTGCCATCATCTTGTAAAAAGAAAAAGAACAGGGAAGAGAAAGAGGTCGTTTGAATTTTTACATAGCTGGTTTTGTTTCCAGACCTTGCCGAGTCCATGACAGTCTCCTTGCTGTTAAATACTTCTTTCCTGCACACCCCTGGAAGCAACCCAAGGAAGGGTACAAAAACCAGATATGCAAGAGATGCAGCATTTTAGTTACAGAAAAACGCTTCCGAGTATTAAAATGTCTTCCTTGTTTAGACAGAGTTTGCACTTGCCTTACTGAGCAAAAAATCCATCCTCAGTTCTGTCACTCCAGAAACACAAAGTGCATAAAGAGTGGCATTTAAAGAGCCTAGTGCTGAAAACTTCAAAACAACACTTACAGCTCAAACCTGTGTTCCCAAGTCACAGGGAAAAACAGTGGGGGGAAAAAAGGCCAATTCTCCCTTTTTCCCTGCCTCCCCCTCAAAAATTTTGCAACACATTTCTCAAACCTGAGTCCAACGCCTCAGGCCACACAATTGCCTCACTCTGCTTCTTGGACACACCTTAAGGTTTACATAATGCCGTGTGTGCCAACCACACATCAAAATGTACTACTTAAGGGCAACTAGGCTGTCATTTCACTATTAAGTCACAGTACTGTATGCACAGTTTACCACAAGTACATCTACACCAGCACACGAAGGGGTCAGTACAGCAGAGGCGAGAGCAAGCAGGGGCAGCAGGACCACCTCTCTCAGCCACAGTGCCAGCCTCTGCCAGGCTAACATGACCACGAACCTGAGGTGTCAGTGTGAAAGGACAAACTTGACCAGGAGAGGAATAGAAAATAGCTAGATTATCTAACGCTCTCACATAATTTGACTTCCTTTAGGGATTTATTAAAACTTTCTCAATGTGCTCTGGAGCCAGTAGTGCAGCCTCAGGTACCGACAGAGGCCCAACCATGGGTCCTGGGGAGAGTTCAGGGGTGAAAATAAGACTGCAGCCAACCTGTGAGAGACCTCAAGTGTCCCTGGGTCTTGCACTCAGGTATATAAGAAGCATGCCATGAGGTGGAAATGAGTCATACAAGGCCAGAGGAACAGATGGGCTAGTCGAGGCCGCCTGCCCCCCATGTGAGGGTGAGCAGCAGTGATGCCGGGAGGGTTATCGATCAGTACAGACAGCCTGGGCTGAGCACCTGGGCTGAGCACCTGGGACATGTCGCAGGGTCCACCTGCCTTTCCCACCCAGAGCAGGAATGCCTCAGCACTGGTTCATTACTGATTCAAACGATGAGGATGACTTTACGGTTGCTTGGGCAGGTTTGCCCTTCGTAGCACAAACAGAGCACTGAGACGTCTGCGGGATCCCAGCCAGCTTTGGGATATGGGGAAGTGCCTTTGCACGACTAAGCAGTGGAAAATTAAAAAGGAAGAGAAACACCACCCCCAGTGTCTCCATCGCTCCAACTCCTCATCCACACAGCAGACTAGCTGGGCTCAGTAACGCAAGTTACTGGGTTTTAACAGCAACAGGCATCTTCTTCCTGTCGAGGGAACATTGTGCCCTCTCTTGGTTTCCAGTGTCCCACCTCGCTTTACCTATTCTGAATGGCACAGGCTGACTGCAGTTTTTCCATACTGAGCTCTAATGAGGACTCTGTGTACCACAACCAACTTTTAACAATGCGCACATGCAAAACAATTCCCAACCAGTAAACAGACCAGATCCTTACCATACTCAGCTCCATGGGCCTCCTCTATTCCTGAACAAAAAACTGGCAGTCACTGCAACAGAGCAGCCAATTTCCACAAGAAGTTTGATCCCCCTGTGCTGGCTATTCATTTCTGCAAACCCACACAACCAAACCTACTATAGCCAAGGATAAGCACGCATAGCTGCACAGCAACACTGCAGCGAGACAAGCCAAATTCATGGGGCCGTGGGTTCCTTACTTTATTAAAAAACCTTAACCTTTTAATGCCATGTTGTCAGCCACTGTGATGTGCTGCTTAAGTGATAGTGCTTAAATAACAACAACATGAAACAGTTTCACTTTTCAGACTGAACACAGCAAGATACAGGACGTAAAATTAAGTGCTGTGACTGACAGCAGCAAGTTACTGAACCAGCTCTTTGAACCCAAAAGGAGGGCTGCCACTAATTGAAATAAATCCCCAATTACCAGAGTCCATTAGAGGTCTACCACTACCAGGACTGTCAGAGACAGCTGGCTCTGGACAGGGTATCTGCAATATTCCAGAAAGATTTTCAGTCATTTCCTGGTAAATACTCTCTGCCTACTGACCGTGTAGGAAGATACCAAATCTTAACAGGAAGCCTAGCTGTGCTGTCATGGTCCTTTTTTAATAATGGAAAAGCACGTAATTTCCAAATAGAGAAATCTTTGGCAGTGATCTCTAAGAAAACAAGAAGATTCTTCTACTTTTTTGTTATTCTTTTACATGGTAGCACTTTAGACACCGTCCCCTGATTACAATGTGACTCCCTAACTTTCCTATTGTTATTAATGCCAACGCTAGTCCTAGGATTCCTTTTAATTACACATTTTGTCAGTTTTGTTTGCTAAGTAAGTTGGTAGCTAGGCTAAGTGTTAGATAGTGACCAAGACAGATGATCTAATGGTTCCCTTTGTTTTTTATCCTTAAAACATGGGAAAAAAAGAGATGTAAGGTCACTAAACTGAACTGGCTGAAACAGATTTCACGACACAGCCCTTCCAGCCTCTGAGACCTTAAAAAGATTTCAGTATTTGGCTCCACAGTTACATCTTTGTTTACAGCACAGACATCCTGGGACTCTCCTCTGTAACCCCATGCGAGTCTGGGCACTGGTATGTGGGACAAGACAGAGCCTGCCAGTGGTTGAGCCTAAGAGGCAAGAGTGAGCTTGAATGAGCCTGTCCTGGAGTCAGCCCCAACGTGCTCTAAGACCCTGCCAGTGCAGCGCACGCAGCTCCTGTTTCCATGACTCAGTGCTTACCCCACTACTCCCGGGCAGGCTCTCTGAGCAATGTGGAGAGGCCCATCTAAACTAGATACAGATGAGGAGGAAGACGAAGAGGTCCTGCAACACCAACAAGATGTCTGTGCTTCAGTCAGAGTTGGTAAGCACAGCTAACTGGTAACCAAAAGCAAGTAACTGCTGCTGTAACAAACAAGAAAAACTGTTGTAACTAGTCTGAAAGCTGTGCTCCTGGGAACCGTTAACTTACTAGACCCATAGTCCAGATCGTCAGTGGTGGTGGAGTAGAATAAAAGCAAAGATAAGAATCAGGCATTTCCTTAGAAGTAGGAAGGGGACAACATGTTAGCAAATATGTAAGACAGCAGCCTTGGGTAATAAAGCGATACAGGTATTTCTGAGTCCTTTTCTTTCACAGCCTAGGGAAAGAGTTTAGAGCTCCCAGGTTGGCCCTACACCAACCAGAACAATCTCAAAGACACTGGGGAAGCCGTGGTGTTTCCAATCTGTACATGGTACTCCAAAATCTACAGTAATGGTCCTGAATGATCAGCGATACCCCCAAATGGCCAAGAATCTGGCCTATAAAAATCAACAAGGAAGGCAGTCATGCATGGCAATCACAAGAAACCAGTAAAGACACTACTACATAACTGACCCAAATACCAAGGGAAAAACAAATGTTTCCTAAAAATTAAACAGGAGAATCATTCTTAAGGAATACATACATCCAGCATCTCCCATCCTGACCCAGAGGACACACTTCTCCCTGAGATACCAGTAATTTCAAGTTAGTCAAGTCTCTAATTAATCCATTGTGCAGGACTTACCGACTCCGGTGTTTTTCTAGGCATAACATTATTGTGAGTTACAGCAAAGGTTTCGTTACCTTTCATTACAGTTATAACACAGTTCAGCATTGCTGGCACAGAGTTTTTGTAGTCTCATGTTGGTGCTCCTCATTCTCTCCCAAGAGCTTTGCTCTCCAACAGTTCTGACTTGACAAACAGCCCCCTCCTTTCTGCCTAAAGTGTCACAGGAGCTTAGATTATCCATCCCTTATCTCGTCTTGAGGTACATCTTCCCTCCCCTGCAAAAAAGCTCTGTTTAAACAAAAACAATCTCGCCTTATTCACTTAATAAAGGCTGTTTTGAAATGAATATGCATTGTACAATGTGGATTGTTGCATTCTTGCAACATAAGCCACTTCTCTGAGTCTTCTGTGCTGCATCCATATGTGGGATGTTTAGTACAATGGCCTCATTGTAATCGCACAACTTTGGCCTTGTGTTGGAAAAAAATGAAGAGAGCTTCCAAAATGGCAGAAAGATCAAAGGTTGAAGCCAGGCACTAATGACCTAATAGGCAGAGGTCTAAAAGTCAGCAAACCCCCTAACCCTGGAGGACAGCTCTTAGTACACTTGCTGCTGTTTTCACATTACTGCTGCATCTTTGTTTCTTCTCAGCTCTCATTCCACATTTTTGTAGCAGATCATAGAATCATAGAAGAGTTTGCCTTAGAAGAGACCTTTAAAGGTCATCTTGTGCAACCCCCGTACAGACTCCCTTACTTCCTTAAAGTGTAAAAATTAGGATCCTAGAACTTTATTGCTTCTCTCTTTGCTCTTTTGCAGTCATGCAGTGACCTCATCTGAGGTTTGCAGGAGCCTTCCAAAAAGCAATGTGAAACTGTGGTGTTTCAGCTTATTGACTGCTGAGTACTGCGTGTCAGTTTGAACACTATCAGCAACAAAAAACAAAACAAAACAAACAAAAAAAACCCCAAAACCCACACAACAAAGTCTTAGCGGCTAAACAACGAAACAAATGCCAAAAAACGTCTCTTGTACAATTAAACTGAAGTGCTTATACAGCATATAGCTAAATATACATGCTACCACTATATTTTTAAGCTGTACAGGAAATAACAAGCTGCTATTTTCTGCCACATAGCTTTCTCAGTAATATTAAGATGTTAATGTTTTCTGTTTAATATAAAAGGTGTTAATGCTCACTGATAATAAGAACTGTGGGATGGAAGATAAAGTTGTCATAGACTCTGATTGTTCTCAGGGTAGCACTAGAGTGTTTGAATGACCTCATCTGTAAGTTTCCTGAATGCTCCAGACTATTTTGTAAAAGACTCCTGATTTTCCAGACAGAAGAAAGCATTTTGGAGAAATTACTGTTCTAAGTTTTTATAGCTGAAGTCATTATTTTATTGTTGGCTTTAAGTAGAAACTGTCACCCTCAAATCATGATCAAACACATTTTGGATGTACAAATCCAGGTAATCTATGTGTACTAGACAACTGGAAGCATCAGGTAAGAAGGATAAAACTTCTTTTAAGGAATTTGGCAGATGTATCCCAGATAGCTAAGGAAGAACAAGTTTAGAAAGTTTCTGCTGCTTGTTGTGATTGGTGCTTAGTCGAAATTGGCAGTAGCTAAATACAGAAAGCATTATTGAAAGTACACGGGCTCAACATCTAAGACAATATTACACCAAGGAACACAAGGAAGAAGTTAAACATGCAGCCATCCACTCACACACACATCAGTCTCAATCTCTTTGATGACTCAGCCAGTACTTAGCACTTCATCTATGATAAGCAGCGTATAATCTTGTTGCACAATGGTGTAAGCCTGTTATTTCTATAAGTCTTCTCCTCTCACAAGTTTTACACAACCATGAAGCACTGTTGTGGAAAGCATGCTGGCAGCAATACAAAGATCCCACTGATGCAAAAGCCAAAGCCTTTATTATAAGCTGGGTGGTCAGGCTGCCAAGTAATGCTGTTTATTAATGCTATGCATTACTAAACACTGTTCCTCTATGCATGATCTTTAAAGCTAATACAGTGTTTGATGGAGCAATATGCAATAATAATATATCATATTTGAATTAAGTAATCCATAAATTGATAGCTACAGTCTGCTATCCTAAAAAGGGATTCTACTGAAATGTAATTCCCAATTTACAATATTTAATGCTAGAAATACAAAACAAGTAGAACTGTTAGCACCTATCAAATCAAAATAATTTTCAAATCACGTAGGGTCCAGATCTTTGCCTGGGAGCCCATCAGTACAGATCATACCAGAGATCCATGATAGTGTATTGCTCTTGTTTTAATTTTCCCGTGCCTCAGAAGAGGTTGTAGCATTATGAGGCTACTGATCAGCCACATCTCACACAATGCAGTAGATTGTGCAGAAAACCACCAAGAGGGAGGAAAAGGATGGAGGCTAGGGAAAACCTGCACAACTGTCACAAAGCAAGTAGGTTTCTTCACCTCCTTTCACCCATCCTTAATGTCCCTATAGTGCACAAGTCCCATTGGCTTTGCCCCACTTGTCCCCATAAGGTCCAGTGCCCTGCCAGGGTGGACACCGAAGCAGCTGGGCCTGCTGGGAACCAGGGAGCATGGTGCAGAGCCCTCCTCTGCAACTGTTTTGGCTGGTGATATGGGGCATCCTGACCTAAGAAGTTAGCCTTTATGTTAACATTTATTAACTAATGATGTATGGGATGCTGTGTTGCTTGAAGTCCCTCTTCTCTGGACCATGTTAGCCTTAATTAACTAATAATAATGAACAGAATGCTGTGTTGCTTGAAGTCCCTCTTCGCTAGACCATAACCAGAGAGAACATCTGGGTTGACTGTATATAGGATGAGTTATTTGACAACCTGGCAAGATAAATATCTAGCTGGGCAACTTGGCAACAAAACTTAATTTTAAGGTATCCTGAAGTGAACTGTCTTCATTATACTACTAAAAAACACACCCACAGGTCAAGAAGACCCTTCCCCTGCACAGGCGCAGTGACTGAAGAGAATGACACAGCAGATATTACAACTATATGTAAATTACTAACAAATCATTGTAACTGTATTGCCTTGTAACTTTTGTGTATAAATATAACGAGGAAACCAGCATAAGGTGTGCTTGATTTGTGGAAAATCCACCTAGCACACAGGCCTGAATAAACACAATATCTCTCCTGAGTGTGTGAGATTGGTTAATTGCGCACTGGACACAAATCCACTTTTCGGGCAACAGTGAGAGACTCTCCTGTGGCTCCTACCCAGCTAGTGCATGCACCCAGGGCCAGAGGTGGCACCCCAGGGAGGTGAACCCTGGCAGGATGGGGGTGCCAGTCCCTGTGGCTTTACCCAGCTCACATAGTCCCTATCCTAGCTCATTTCGCACCAAAAAAATGCTTTTGCCCAAAAACTATGTTGAACGTGACATACAGACAGACCAACAAAACCACTTAATTTTACAATTTCTGTAT
The DNA here is from genome assembly GCA_008921705.1 of Burhinus oedicnemus. Lineage (NCBI taxonomy): Eukaryota > Metazoa > Chordata > Aves > Charadriiformes > Burhinidae > Burhinus > Burhinus oedicnemus. Next base: position 4,125,808 of record VFFE01007669.1, read on the forward strand.
TCAACATGTTATATAAAAGCAGATACAAAAATCTGGCAGAAGGCGTAAGCTGTAGACCTTTATGCTACATTCAGAATGATTTTCCAAAGTCTTGTTCTCACAGAAGACCTGGTGCCCGAACTTTGGAAACATCCCAAGAAATTAAAAGTTTTTCAAGCTCAAGTGAAGTACTAATTTAGGAAATGAGCCAGGAGAGGAAGATTTTTAAGGTAACGTTTATAAATCTACAGTGCAGCCAAGTGGACATATTTAGAAAGCACTTATCAATTAATCAGCTTGTGATGTTTGTGCAAAAGATGCTGCCATGCTTCAGTGACAGGGAGAAAATAGAAACACACCAGACACATTTGGTAACAGCATGATTTTGAAGTTTCAGTTTCATGCAGAAAAAAGCTCAGGCATTGCTCTTCTTGTAAAAAGAGTGCAAATACCTGATGCAAATAGGGAATTAGCCAGGGAAGTTTCTCTTCATTAATTCGGTGCGCAGATTAAGTCCCAACACTACTTTCAGGCAACCTCCTGAAGGAACTGCATTAAGTCTGCAAGATGGTTGCTGTTCCCTCTGCAGGTTCTGTAGAGGATCACCTGAGATTTCCTGATATTACCCTTAAGCACAGTTTAAAGCTGCTTGGCAAAACTGTTAAGACTATTTTTCACATTTTTCAGGAATACTGTTGTGGTTTACACTGACTCCAATTTCAATCATCCATTTTCAATAGTGCATAATGGGAGGGAGTAAGGATGCAAGAGTATAACCACTGTTATTGCAAAAGAGATTTTTCTCCCAGCTTTCATAAGTATACAGCTGTACTTTTCACCTTCAAATACCATCACCAGGGAGAAAGCCCAAGCTTCCAGAACCTCCTGTTAAAACTGTCAATGCAAACCCCACATTTGTGTATGTGGATGAACAAAGTATTGTTATATATTATTGTGCAATTAAACAACAGATATGATGTACATTTGTTTTTAAAATGTTGTGTTATATTTAACTGCTTCCTTAACAACTCCCATAAAAATGTGTCCCACCCTTACAGAAAAAAACAAAACAGTATAAGAAAGAATGGATACAGCAATCAGAATTTAAGATTAACAGAATTTCAAGAGATGATGCATCGCTGACTTCCTGGCTTAACAACAGACACTAGACTTGTGTTAAAGATAGCACATCAACTCCATCAGGTGAGCTGCTATCAAAAAAGAAAATGCATGAGAGGCAACAAGAAAACAGCTAGTTGTCAGACCTTTCACCTGAAAAAAGGAAGGTCCAATTTATTTACCTTTCTATAATATGCTTAAGTAACTGCTGGGCAGCACATCAGGCAAACAGGACAGAAGCTGGCACAGCAGCTTATTTACTTACCTTTGCTATCAGTTCACTGAGCAAATCATCAACAGTAATACATTTGTTGAAGCTTGGTATTTTTTTGAAAAACTGCTAATTACAATACAAGGTTATTATTAAGTCTCTGCAGAGTTCTAAGAAACTTACCTAGTTAACTAGGTCATGCAAAACAGGGACCAACAAAAACACATTTTCATCTTAAAGACAGATAGCCTTACGCACTGGTAAATTATCTCTATCCAATTCTCCCCAGAACAGTGAGGACACTTTTAGAATCCAAAAATATTTAGCGTCTCCTTTGCACATAACAAAAATGAAGTTCAATAACAGTAAAGCAAACTCTGGTTCAACTTAACAGTGTTTATACTTTATGTTTTAGGTAATTAAAAGCAAATCTCTGGACTGCAAAACACATTGTTCCCCCACCCTGCTTGAGTGATGACAGTGCTCTCTCCTTCCCATCCCCCCTCCAGAGCCAGATAAGTTTCACACTCCTTTCTCCCCTCCCCAGCTCCCCAACCATTGATATAACAACAGAATTTAACATTTACAGCTATGCTAGGTAATTACCAACTGGCAGCCACAGCTAGTTACCAGTTAGAGGAATGCTTCCTGTCATACCTATTTTACCTTTCCAGAGTTTACCAGGAAAGGTCTGGTTTCATCATTGGATGAATGAAAGGAGAAACACAGAATTTCCTTCTCAGCCAGGGGACTGGGGTCTCCCTGCCAACACAGCTGTGCTGGCACAAACCAGCCATCTCCTGGAAGAAAGCTTTTTTTCCTGACAATATGGCTATGAAGACACCTTCCTGTCTCTGCTCCTGGGTTTTGTCAAGACTCAACCAGCTAACAGAGGCAAATAACCTGGACAGGCAATGTTCCCTACCCTGTTTTTCTTTCCCCAGGTCAAGCTAGCTGATGACATGGCACACATCTCTTCTGGTCAGAGACAGCAACATCCAAATCCCCATTCCCACAGTAAGCTGGGAGCTGCTATACTCCATCCACAGCACCACTGCATTCCTGTGCCACACAGACACACACACACACAGAGCCGGAAGAGCCATGCCAGTAACACCATACTGTAGGTAGAGGGCCTGAGACCACATTTCTTATTGCTGCCTTCTCCTAACCATTTGCAGGGACAGATACACTGAATGAGACTTAGTAAGTGACCTGGACCCACACAGGCAGGAATGCCATTCCCTAATGGGAATGAGGAAAGGAGATAATTCACAACCTCTGAGCAGCTGGCTCTCTTGCTGAAAAATTGCACTAATTATTCCCCATTCCAGAAGGGTATGCATATGCAGGAATAAAAAAGGAACGCAGCAGCCAAGGGGACATAAAAGTATTATGAAGTAAGCATGCAACCCATATACTGTATAGTTTATGTCTGAAGGACAATTAGTCCTCCAGTATATGCTGACTCACATTGTTCAAGAGCAACTGGTCACAGTTCTTCAATGTGAGCACAAAAATCCCCTGCTTGTAAGGTAGCCTTTTCCTTTGCTAGAGTGCACTTAGTAATGGAGTTACTCTTCCAGCACTAAGATCCATACAAGAAAATTCTCAATTAGGAAAGAATGAGGAGAGGGACTTGGGGGTGCTGGTGGATGAGAAGCTCAACACGACCTGGCAATGCGTGCTTGCAGCCCAGAAGGCCAACTGTATCCTGGGCTGCATCAAAAGAAGCGTGGCCAGCAGGGTGAGGGAAGTGATTCTCCCCCACTACTCTGCTCTGGTGAGACCCCACCTGGAGTACTGCATCCAGCTCTGGAGTCCTCAGCACAAGAAGGACATGGACCTGTTAGAGCGAGTCCAGAGGAGGGCCACAAAGATAAGAGGGCTAGAGCACCTCTCCTATGAGGACAGGCTGAAAGGGTTGGTGTTATTCAGCCTGGAGAAGAGAAGGCTCCGGGGATACCTTATAGCAGCCTTCCAGTATCTGATAGGAGCCTACAAGAAAGCTGGAGAGGGACTTTTTACAAGTGCATGTAGTGATAGGACAAGGGGTAATGGCTTCAAACTGGAAGAAGGTAGATTTAGATTAGATACTAGGAAGAAATTTTTCACTCTGAGGGTGGTGAGGCACTGGAACAGGTTGCCCAGGGAAGTCGTGGAGGCCCCATCCCTGGAGGTGTTCAGGGCCAGGTTGGATGGGGCTTTGAGCAACCAGGTCTAGTGGAAGGTGTCCCTGCCCATAGCAGGGGGGTTGGAACTAGATGATCTTTAAGGTCCCTTCCAACGTAAATCATTCTATGATTAGCAGCACTGCAGGCTCCTTACAAAACCTGACCACTCCAAGTTGAAGAGCCCAGTTGCCCACGCATCACCTTCCCAGCTCACACGTAGCTTGCACACACCGTACTGCAACTCCAGCCTTTCAGTTCCAAAAGCACTGTAAAAGTTTTATCTACTTAGCGATCAGCTTTCATCATTGGATCATTTCACATCAGTCAATGTAAGAGTTGAAAGACAAGATCCAAATCAAGATTTACAGTCTCTCAGTACCTAAAAGTCTCATTGTTTTGAACAGCGCTAGCCCCGCTAACAACTCCATCAGAGTTTTGTCTTTCATGCAAACTACCCCTGATGTCAATGAGCCAACTGACTAAGCAGGCAGTGGTAGCAGTAGTATGAATCTAGTCCAGTGGGAATCTTGCATATACTAAAGCGGATGATAGCATATGCCTGCTTTATAAAAATCCTTTCACACTGGTCATGAAAACCATAGCTACAAAAAAGCTAACTTTGATTTCCACATAAAACACCCAGAAGGCATAGCTTGCTGGAAAAGAGAAAAAGTTTGTCTTCCCCTGAGCCCTTTCAATAATAGAAGCATATACAATCATATAGATTTGGGTAGCATGTCCTCATGGACAAGAATAGACTTAGTTTGTATGTTAACTCAGTGCTGCACTCCAAGCTTACTTCTAGAGTAGTTCTTCTTAAGAAAGTAAGTTCACATTCACCAACTCCCAAGGAAACACCTCTAGGTGAAATGCCAGTCATCTGTTGTTTGCAGCATAATTACTATAGTCTGGTCTACAGAGCTGTTTAAAATAGGATAGACAATCCAGGCCTGGAAGCTACCAGATAAAGAAGACTGCAGAATGCTGCCTGTATTGCAGCATTCAATTCAGTAAGAAAAGGCAAGTATGCCACTGATAAAAAAATTGTAATTCACAGCTCCTGCACTGCAGAAGGGACAGTCAAAAGCAACAAGTTGCTCAGGGAAGAAGAGTTTCCTCTTCTGGCTTTCCTGGAAGGCTGAATGGCCATATACATGTAAAAAAAGTATGAATGTGTCTGTCTGTACCCAGCGTACAAAGCCTCACTCCATGGATTCCCAGGCACAATAGGCTACCCAAAATGATATTGTTCCTCACCTCAAATACTATCTGACTTCAAAACACAGGCTGTGACTTTCAGAAGTGCTGAAAATCTGAAGAAACTGGATACAGTTGCAGTAGCTGTAAAGAATTCCTAAGGAAAACAGCGATGCCATAGCCTACATATAACAGCATAGTCTTGGACTCGGGAATCCATTTCCACATAAAGTCCCAGCCCTAACATAGAGCTCCTTATGCTCTATACTTTCCCCTGCATATATCCTTGTGCAGCATCAGCCACAGTCTGGTCCATCACATATGGTACATAAAGAGTTTTGGGACACATATGTTATTCAGAAGCCAGGGTGTATATTTTATCATCATAGCTATTCTCTGCAGCAGCTTCCTGCATGGATACATTTATTTTGCATAATGCCTCCCTTCTGTTTAAATTAAACCACTTCCACAGTAGGTTACCCTAACAGCCCAAAAACATTACTTGTACTTTCACACTAGTTTATTCGATGCCACCAGCCTTGTTTAGACAACCCCTTAGATAAGTGTGCCCCTTCGCTTTCTTAGTCAACATGTCAACCAATGGTAGCAAGCTTTTAAAAGTAGGCAGAAAATTACCTTTCTGAATAAATTCTCATTCCAATTTGAGCAAACAAATTGCATTCACACAGAATGAATAACCGTTACTTCAAAAAAATCAAGTCTTGTCCGTTCCCAATCTTTGGAAGTTAAAACAGAACTCAGACCTAAAGCAAGCAAGCCAAGCAAAGCATTCCCCTTTTTCCCTTCTCCGTCCATCAGGCCAGATGTTACTTGGTTGCCCTGTCAATTAATAAACATTGGGAATGTTTATTAATTTGAACAAATGCTAAACCCCCAACACACAAACTATCACACTCAAGAAACGTGTCAAGCTTCGTACTACGGGATGCCTATCGGCATGCATCAGCATGGAACAGTGGGGACATCCTGTGGCCACTTAGGTTCTTTGCACTTTAATGTTCCCATTATTATTTTCAATCCATTTGTTCAAACAATTTTGCAAATTAGATGCAAAGTCACGTAATAATGTAAGAGGGCCTGAAGACAATAGAATTTGCTTAGCTAACTTCCCACCTACCACTTTCTGTAATCCCTTCTTAGCAGTTGCTTTGCTCTACCTCAGTTTTCAGTATCTTCTTGTCTTCTGGTTTATATAGTTTCCAAGTCAAAAAAACCAAACCAAACCAAATAATAAAAAAAGAAACCAAATAAAACAAAACAAAAAAAACCCAAGAAAACCAAAAACCCAAACCACTTCTATGGAGCTTGAGCTGGTCTAGGTGGCAACACTAACCCCAGACAGCCATGCATACAAGTCAAAAGCAACATTCTAGTATAATTTATTTAGATTTATATCAGTGTTCATAAAAGGCATGTAATTCTCAGATCTAGGCATTCTGCCAACAAGAAAAATACTATCAGATTAAATACATGTGTAAAGCACCTGTCAATATTGTAAGCTAAGCAACCACAAGAAAACAAAAGGCCAGTAACTCTTGTAAATCTGGACACAGTTCCTTTCATCCCCTTCCCTCCAAGGGAGAAACAATTTCAGGGTAGATATGTGTGCAGACTGAGGTTGAATGCTCCTCACAGGCAACTCACTGGCCAAAACTCCCTCTGTTTTCACACTTACACAACAGACTTCAGCTATACAGCTCAAAGAGAAGGTCCCCCAGCCAGTTCATGGGACAGTTGTGGTTTCACAAGTCATGATCATCTCAACTCACTCACTTCTGATCATGTTGACTTCACCGTTTTTAAAAACAAAAAGCAAATGAACTTCAAGGACAATTATTTTTTGTGATTTATACATGCATATTTTCTCAATACAGGAAATAAGATTTTCTTTTAAATGTGCATCTTCAAGCAATTCGCCATCTCGACTTAAGCTGTCTACGAAGACTGGGGATAACCAGTGCCAAATCCCAGAGCACATGTCCAAGCGTTCCTGTGAAGAGGCTCTGCAGTTTACATGTCCCACAATTTAAGTCCATTTACTGTGGCATTCCAGATGGAAATGCAGCCATCTAGGACTTGCCCCAAGTGTGTTGCAGCTGTATAAACCACTTAGGAGGTCTCTTCTTGAGCATATCTTCTTTAAAGCAAAACAAACATCCCATCCTTCCAAGCAAGACATTCACGTTTTCCAGCAGGAACAGACCCTGTTATTTGCCCGTCAGAGGAGGTGTCAGCTCAAGCAACATGCTGCAGGAGAAACTGCACTCCATGCCTCAGCTAGCTCACTGGCACTACACATCAAAACTCATCCAAGCACACCAAGGTGATACAGCGTTTCTCAGCTCCAAATGCCCTTGTCCACTAACTTGAACCCTTAAAATAATCACACTTAAACTAAAACCAAAGCAGTCTAAGTTATTCTCTGTGTCAAACAGTTCGCTTAAACTGTGCTTAGACTGCACAGATAAAGGTTGTACAGATGTCACAATCAAGGCAAAAAAAATGTTCTCCACTACCTGTGCAAAATGAGGGTTCATAATGACACAAATGATTAGCTGAGCCTAAATCTGCTCCCACAAAATACGCCTCTCAGCTTCTCTCACACTTGTCATCTACAGCAGTATTAGAAATTATCTAATGATTCATCTTGAGAGTATTTTTCCTGCATGCTCTTACTAAAGAATTTTTCCATCTAAATATTCACACACAGAGCACTTTCAACAAAGATTTACCTGTGGGATGAACCTGAGTTTGTTCAAATTCCCTACAAAGTGGGCTCAGAACCACCTGCTCCGGAGTGTAGGTGTACCTGCAGCCATGGTTGCCCAGCCTGTGGCTGGTTAACATTCCCATATAACACTACTAAAAAGATTACTTTCTAGCTGTTCTACCAATCCCCTTCTATAGAAAAAAGCATACAGCTTTTGTCAGTGCTGTTACTTATGTTACAGCTGGTAAAGAAAAAAAAAAATCTGGAAACACAAGAGGTGGTCAGAACAGCCTGAAGAGCCCTATTTAAGCACTGGGTGGGATTTCACAGCCATAAAGGAGGCAAGAGGGACTGTTTGGGCCTGCTCTACTTTATTCCCAAAATCCACGTGCCACACATGGAGGATTGCTGCTGTACTGCCTTCACATTCTGCACACAGACCTTCCTTCCCCCGCCCTGCATCTGTAGCAATAATTAGACCCAAGAACGTGCTGATATTAGACACTCACCCCTATGCATCATATGCATACTTCCTCAATATAGTACAAGAAACAAATGAGAAACACCTGTGCTAAATAGCACCGGACTAATCCACTATTAAGAGTCACAGTTTGTGCTCCGGTCTGCAAAGGTTTCTACTGAAGAAAGGTGCTAAGCTGCCAGTGAATCTTCACTGAGAAAGATAATCTGAGGCCAAGACAGCTTAATAAACAACTCTGAAAGGATTTTACAAAGCCCATGTCTCCTATCATGCTTGTATAAGCTGTTTACAACAAGGGTCTAAGAAAGGAAACCTCAGGGAGCCACGCAAGGGGGGCATATTCTTCCCAGAAGAGTTTTTTGATTTTTGGAATGAAGTAATCTGATGCACAGATGGATGAGACAATAAACAGTTTTTAGAGAGGAAAACGATAACACCGGATTCTGAAACTAAGCACAGCAGGCAGCAAGCTTCTGGATGGGTGTTGAAAAGACTCATACAATTTCCTAAAAGCTGATATGCTTAATCCCTCGGAAAAGGAAGATTTAACTGTTACCATTACTCCAGAGTGCAAAACCAGATCTCGTAGGCATAAACCCTTCTCATGGCTTCGTGTGGCACATGATTTAAATGACCCTTCTATTAAGAAGACAAACGCTCAGGACTATACCATGTATTGTATCACCATAAATCCACTGGAAAGCATTCCCCACAGCCATGAAAACAAACCTGTACTTGTTAACATGCCACTGCAGTAGAGACTACTGTTCAATTACTTTTTTTGTAACATTATCAGAAGTAACAGGCCAATTTCCCAAGATTCGCCACATTCCCACTGAAATAACTGAAATGGCTCAGGCAGATGTGGATCATAATGGATAAAATAATATTAACAACTACAGCAGGTTAAAAATTAATCTTTCTGAATGCTGAGTGTAATTCTCTTCAAGTCAAACTTGAGGAAGAACATCATGGAACACCTTGCTCTATTGATCCCTAGGTTAAATCTATATCATATATAAAGGCTGAGGATGCCAGCCTTTAAGTGCTTGCACATTTTTCTTAGGTGAGGTCTGTTTTAGGAAGAGAATCATAGAAATAATAGTTAATAAAAAATAAAACAAAACATACAGGCAGGAGTTACTGTAGCCATTTCTATGAGTTATATACAACTGGCCTGTTAAAAAAAAAAAAAGAATACAAATTGAGCTGGAGAGATGATGATTTTGAAGACTGATGGTTGTTTCTTGTGTTTGTACACACTGTGTTTAATATATCTGATAAACAAAATACGTCCACATATTTTGAGAGGCATCACAATTATTTTAAAACAAAAAAAGTTAACAACAAGAAAGCCAGCTCAATTGTTTTGCAGCCTCTGGCAACAAGTGGTGTACACTTATATAAACCTCACAATCAAAACTTTTGAACACTGACCTTCTCTGCAATGAGAAGGCAAGCATATTTCTCCCATGTGCAACTGAATGACTAACCTCCCTAAGATATATATTTTGGATCATCCAAACATTCCTTCTCACATGACATAAATAATAACACATGATCTATTACACCAAAACCAAGCAAGACTGCTGAGTAGTGATACCAGGTACACAAAACACTCCTCCTCTCCTCTGAGTTTTACCTCATGCCCTAGTCTCCCTGGGTCCTTTCTAATTACCCATCCAGACAACATTCACAATTCCCAAAGGAGAGACAAAAAACGTAGAATTAAACTTATGAACTCGACATGAGAACACAAAAACACATAAACATGGGCCAGCGTAATGCCATTATTTTTTAAACTCCTTGCTAATACCAAGACTGATGCAGAGGAGTGTTTTTTAAAACAGGCATGGTGGCCAAGTTCTCTTGCCTACAGTACAACCCTTCCTCCTTCCTTCCTCCTGCCTGATGTCTTCCCTCCCTGCATTGTAACCTGTTCACAGCCTGGAGACTCATGCCCTTATTTATACAAGTTGGTGTTTAAAACAACCACCTTACTCATGAGCAAAGTTCAGGTAAATGAGAAATAATAAAATCAGATCTACAAGATAGACCATGTGAATATATGCCTAAGCAACCCTCCAGTGGTCATTCCAGCAGAGCCTGTGCCTCTGCACAGGCAAAGAAACTGCAGGAACAAACCCATAAGGCTCTGGAGCCACTACCATGTGACAATTCACTTAAATTTGTGAGCCCTGTGCTAACTTATGAGGACCAACTTGCACAAGAAAGACTACTCATGTAAGCTGAAGTAGACAAAAAAATGCCCTTTATTTTCTGTGTCAATCAGCATGCACATGCACGGGGCTATATAGCACTAAAATCTTTTCTTTTAATTAAAACAAAAAAAATTGCCACATACCAAGACAAATTTCCAATAAAAAGTCTTCTGCATTACTAAGTCCTCAGAATGGGATAATATAAGGTGACATGTCGTTTCTCTTCTGTAGCTTTATTTGTTTTTTAAACTACCTCGCATGCTTCAAAATTCGACTAACGAGGAGTAGCGGATTGCCCTGATCTCTGCCGGTAACGACTAAACGCCGTCTGTCTCTCCCTTCTCTCCCGTGCCGGTCAGCGGCTGTTCCAGGCTGCGGGCCCCCATCCGGCGATGGGCAGAAACAGCCGTACAAAGATGTAACTACGGACAGCAATAAGCCCAAACCGTGGATTTCATAAACCAGCTTTTTTTGCATGAAATACCATGTTTGAGAGAGACAGCGGTACACGAGCCCACCGGTACAGGCACCGTGGCCCCTCCGTAACCACCGCTGCGCCTTCCCGGCCCGTCCCCGGGGCCCCGGCAGGGACGACCGCCAGCTACCGGCGGCGTCACCCCGCTTCTGTCGGAAGCCGTGCCCCCGGGCTTAACGCCGGTCCGGCCGAGAACCCCGCCTGCCGCGGCCCCGCTCCCGGGGCCACCTGCCACCGCCAGCGTCGCGGGGCCCCGGTCCGGCCCCGCTCACCTTCGCCCGGCGCCCGCCGCAGAGCCGCCGCCCCGCCGGGCACAGACGGACAGGCTCCAGCCGCGCCACGCTTCAAAGCGACCGCAGCGGGGCCGCGGCCGGGGCGGGGCGCCCGGCGGAGCCGCCCGGCACCGGCTCCGGCTCCGGCACCTGCGCCGTGAGGTAACAGCCCCCGCGCCGGGCGGGAGCGAGCGCGAGGAGGGGTCCTGAGGGGACGCGCGCAGGGCTCGTGGGGGCGCGCTGGGGCCGCCAACCCACCCCGGCCCTTGAAGATAACGCCCCGGCGGCCGGTCTTTCTTTTTTCCCCCTTTTTGTCACATTTACAGCCACCCGTGCCGCCTCCCTCCCTGCCTTCTGCGTGTGGTCCCACGCTGAGCACCCGTGAGATTCCCGCTCGCCCCCCGCGCAGGGACGTGGCCACCCCGCGCGTCGCAGCCCCGGCCGGCGCGGGGACCATCTGCCTTTTCACGTCCCCCTGCGAAGGAAACGCGTTTCCTGACGAGCGGCCCCGCTCGGCGGCGGGACAGCCCAGCGAGAAAAGTAAAATATAAAAACAAAAATCAGTTCCGAAGCCGTTTCCCGGCGCCTCCGAGACACCATTCCGACTGGCGACGGCTGCCCGCGGCCGCCACGCAGGTTGCTGCTGCCCCGTGGCGTTGCCCCGGCAGAGGGCGGCCGCGGCCCACGCCCGCCTGCCCGCCCCCTCGACGGCCGGCGGTGTCCTCGGTGCAGCCGCAAGCCGGCAGGGACGGGGCAGGGAGACGGACGGCCGCTCGGGGGTGCCCGGCACCGCCGGTCCCCGGGTCGTGCCGGGGCCGCGACAAGGCGCAGTCACCGGCTGCCGTGTGGAGGGACGTCCCGTGGGTGCCGTCAGCAACCGCAGTGTAAAATACACGTGCGAGCGTACCAGCCGGAGTGTCGCCCCTCCGCGTGTAACGTTGGGGAAGTTTCGCTGGAAAGCGCCCCCACCCTGGCACGGACCGGAGGGGTGGGGGGAGGGCAGCGCTCCCCCACGTGGCCGATCTCCCGGGGCCAGGACACCCGGGAGGGACCCCCGACCGCGGCCTCCTCCAGCTGCGCCCGCCGCTTGCCGTCCCACGGGCGCCCGCCGCCAGCCGCGTCCACGCAGGCATGCCGCTCACGGAGGGGGGGAGAGGCTGCGGGCGTTTCCCAGAGGTCGCCGGCCGGGCGGGGACACACACCGGGCACAGCGCGGCAGAAGCGGCCGGGCCGAGCCGCAGCCCCGAGCGCCCGCTGGCGGGGGTCGGACCGCCCCGTCGGACCGCGCCGCGGGCGACGGAGAGGGGCAACGGCACGAGCTGTTCGACGGGGCCGGGGAATGTCCCGGTCCCGGCGTCGGGGCGGTCCGTGGCGCCGCGCAGCCCCGCGCAGGGCGCGACCCCGCGGCCGCTCGTGCCCGCGCCCGGCGCCGCTCCCCTCCCGCGTCCCGCGAACCCGCCGGGATACGGCGCGGCCGGGCGCCCCATTGGCTGTTGCTAGGTGACGTGCGCCGCGCCACGTGACCGGTGTTAAATGCCGTCCCGGCGGCGCGCGGCGCCGCAGAGCCCGTCCCGCTGGCGGCGGCGGGAGCGCGGTTCCCGCCCCGGCCCGGCCCGGCCCCGCGGGCCCGCGGAGCGCAGCGCGGCGCGGCGAGCATGGTGGCGCGGCCTTGACCGCCTCTCCCCGGTGGGGACGGCCGCGGGGCGGCGGCGGCCCGTGCCCCGGCGGGCGGGGGCGCGGGATGACCGGGGTGCTGGAGAGCCTGGTGCCGGACATGCACGCCAGCCAGATCTCCGCCGGCAGCTACCACCAGCACGGCGGCCTGCACAAGCCGCAGGAGTCCCCCACGCTGCCCGTCTCCACCGCCACCGACAGCAGCTACTACACCAACCAGCAGCACGGGGCGCCGGGCGGGCCGCCCTACGGCCCGGTGGGCGCCTACCCCTACGCGGGCGGCGGCACCGCCCCCTACTCCGCCAAAGCCGGCTACGACCTGGGCTACGCGGGCGCCTACGGCTCCTACGGGCCCTACGGCAGCAGGGCCTCTCCGGCCAACAACGACTCCGGTACGTCCGAGCCCCGGGCGGGGCGGCTCGGGGGAGCCGGCGGGAGCCGGGCGGCACCTCCGTGCCCGGCGAGGAGGCGGTCGGGGCTCGGGACTCGGGGTGGGCCGGGAGGGCGCTCGCTACCGGCGGACCGCCCCGACGGGGCGGGCGGTGATGCCGCGCTGCAGGCAGGGCCCGGGGCGGCGGGGGCGCCTCTCCTCACCGGGGCCCCCGTTTCTGCCGCAGCAGAGAAGGAAGACTGCGAGCCGGAGATCAGGATCGTGAACGGGAAGCCGAAGAAAGTGCGGAAGCCCCGGACCATCTACTCCAGCTTCCAGCTGGCGGCTCTGCAGCGGCGCTTCCAGAAAACCCAGTACCTCGCCCTGCCCGAGAGAGCGGAGCTGGCGGCCTCCCTCGGCCTCACCCAGACACAGGTAGGGCTCTCCCGCCGCGGGGCCCCGGGCACGTCCCGCCCCGGCGGGGCCGCTCGCCCTCCGCGGGCTCGGGTGCGGGCGTGGGAGGGGGACCGGCCCGCGGCGCCTCGACGGCCCCCCGGGGTGGGAGTGCCGAGGAAGCGGCCGCGCCGCCGAGACAGCGCCGGCACCGCTCGGGGCTGCGAAAGCTGCTCGTCCCTGCCCCGCCGCGGGCGGCCCGGGCGCCGGGGCGGCCCCGCCAGGAGGCTGCGGCCGCCTGACGCCTCTCTCCCCCCAGGTGAAGATCTGGTTTCAGAACCGCCGCTCCAAATTCAAGAAGATGTGGAAGAGCGGCGAGATCCCGGCGGAGCCGCCCCCCCGCCGCAGCGCCTCGCCGCCGCCGCCCCCCGCCTCGCCCCCCGCCTGGGACTTCGCTCCGCACCCGCGCACGGCGGGCGGCGGCGCCGGCACCGCCAGCCCCAGCCCCGCCGCCGCCTTCCTCGGCAGCTACTCGTGGTACCCGCCGGCGGCCGCCCCCCTCCCGCAGCCGGCGCAGCCCCCGCACCACCACGGCGGCGGTGGCGGCGGCATCTTCTAGGCGCCGCAGAGACTTGAGCCCGCGGGGCCGCGCCCGGCAGCCGCGGGGCACCGAGGTGCAGCACTGGTGTTTTGGTGAAGCCTGACTCCGGCCGTCCCGGCGGAGAGGAACCGATCCGCGCCCCGTCCCGTCGCGCCACCGGCGGCGGACCCCGGCTGCGCTCGGCCCCGCGTTGTCCGTCCTCCCGCCGCCGAAATACCCACGCTGCGGAGCAGGCACCCACCTCCCCTCCCGCCGTCCCTCTTCCTCCTCTCCGGCTTTTTCATCAAACCACCGGTGCAGAACTTTGGTTAACTTTATTTTTTATTTTTTTAAAGTTGATAGGTGCCTTTGCGGATGACCTCACTTTGAGGAGTAAAAAAATAAAATGTTAAAAAAAAAAAGATAAATAATTTTTATATGTAGATTTAAAACGAGAGCCTCCCGTGTTTAAGTTACCCTTTTTAGCCGTGAAACGACACCCTGCGGCGAGGGGGGCCGGTCGCAGGCGGCGGTGGCGGCGCAGCTCTGACCCCCACGGCGCGGGGGGGGGGGCTCCCGCCCGCGCGGTGCCTCCGGAGGGTTTCGTGCCCCGACGGGGCCTCCCCAGGGCGGGCGCCGAGCCGCGGCAAGCCCTCCCCTCCGCCCCCCCGCCGGCAACCCAGCCACAGGTCCTGCCCCTGCGCCGTTTGATGTCTAGAGTCGGGGGGGGGGGGGGGGGGGGGAGGGAAGGCCAAAAAAGGGTATTTTTGGTTATTTATTATGGAAAACTTAAACACTCTTTAATGTTTCTTTTACAATAAGCAGAGATTATTTAAATAAATTATTGTTTCCATGGTGCTCGCGCTGAGTTTCTTTGGGGACGGGGGAGGTTGGGGGTGTCGATCCGGACCCCGGCGTTAGCTGGGGGCGGGGGAAGCCGCGTCCCCTGCACCCCCTCCCCATTGCAACTGTTGCCGCAAGCCGGCAACCTTCCCCCCTCGCCCCCCCCACCTTTCCCGTCCACAATAAAATCTCGCCCCTGCCAGTCTTCTCGGCGAGGCCATGAATCACTCAGCGCTGCCTGCAGCAGCCCAGAGCTGCCCCCCCCCGCTCCTTGCCTTGTCTGCTGGCGCCAGCGACATTTCGCCCGGGACTGGCTCCTGCCGTCTCCCAGACGGGCCAGAGGGGGCTGTGGCAAGGCTGTGCCCAGGGACCGGAGTACGCCTGCAGCTGGTCCCCGGGCGCAGCCCTGCCCCGGAGAAATTTCGCCGTCCCTCCCCGGTCGGTGGCACCCAGGCCGGTAGCTTGCGTAGGAGCTTTGCTTGGGCGGGAGCTGGTGGGTGCCCCCGAGTCCCTCCGTGGCCCTTCAAGGGCTGGAGGCACCGGCTGGACCTCTCCGGGATGTGCCCCTGGAGGGCTGTACCCCTCAGGATGCACCCCTCTGGGATGTAGCCCTCCAGGCTTCACCCCTCATAGCTGAACCCCTCTGGGATGTATCCCTCGAGGGCTGGACCTCTCCAGGATGTAGCCCTCTGGGAGGCTCCGTACCCCTCCCTGCACCCCTCTGAGCTGAACCCCCTTCTAGGCTGCACCCCTCCGGGCTGCCCCCCCTCGGGACGTACCCCTCCCTTCTGTGCCCCTCCAAGCGCTAACCCTGAGGGGTGTATCCCTCCGGGATGCATCCCTGGAGGTCCTGGTGGCTGGAAGAAATAAACGGAGGTGGGGGAGGAGGGGGGTGTCTCTGCCCCTTGTCGCCCCGAGAGCCCCACCAGCCTGGGAGGGTGCGGGGGGAGAGGGACCGATGCGGAGGATGCCGCTGCAGGCAAGACGATGAAGAGGCCCAGGCCAGCTCGCCCGGGGCAGGGAATGTGCAGCCCGATCGGGACTCTCCCGACCGGCCTTGGCATGAAGCAGCCCGGGCGGGGCCGCGGAAGGCGCGGGAGCACCCAGCCCCACAGGGGACACGCCGGGAGGGAGGGGAGGGGGGCGGGAGGCCCAATTGCTCCTCAGAGCTTGGGGAAAGCTTGGGGGCAGAGGGGCAAAGGAGGAGTGAGGAAAAAAGAAGAAGGAGGGGGGGTGTTGGAGGACGAGAGAGGGGGCTGCAGAGGAGGCGAGAGGAGGGAGCGGGAGAGACAAAGGGGGAAGCGGCAGCTGCCCGCCGGCCCCGGCGCTGCCCCGGCGGCGCGGACGGGGAAGAGAGCCCAGAGCCGTCCCGGGAAACAGCGGGACCGGCCCGTCTCGCACCTCTCCCCCGCGCCGTCCTCCCCGCTGGCCGCGGGGACACCCGGCGGCAGCGGCCTCGGCCGCCCGCTCGGGCCGGGAGGAAGGAGTTTCCCCGCTGGCGGGCGGCGAAGCGCTGAGGCGGCTGGCACGGAGCAGGGCGGGGAGGGGGACAGGCAGCGGGGGAACCTCCAGGGACAGGGGCACGCGTGGAGCACCGCGGAG
>VFFE01007669.1:4161245-4182253 GCA_008921705.1 Burhinus oedicnemus
GCACACGGCGGCTGCGGGCGGGGGAGGCGGTCCGCGGGACACAGCTTCCCCGACGGCTCCGTTGAACGCGCGATTTGTCCTCACAAATACCCGCGCAACTCTCAGAAAGCGAGGCCGGGGCTGCTCTCCGGCTTCCCAGGGAGGAAAACATCTCCCCCCGCCCCGGGACCGGCAGCGTGCGTGGGTGTGGGGGGCTCTGCTCGTTTTACCCCCCCTCCCCCGGAGTCCTTTCATCGCCGGCGGCGGAGGGAGCGGCGGGCGGGCGGGGGCCGCTTACCGTGGTGCCACACCTCGGGGTGCCCGTGGAAGTACGACCCGATGCCGTGGCCGACGAAGGAGGGGCAGACCTGGAAGCCGCCCTGCCGCGCCACGGAGCTGCGGGGGGCAAAGAGGACACCGTGAGGGGGCACACCCCGACCACCGCCTCCACCAGCCAGCCCCAGCCCCAGCCCCTGCCACCGCATTGGTAGTGGTAGTGGCAGCGGCATCATCCGGCTCCTGCTAGCCCTCATCCCGACCCCAGCACTGGGTCACCGCTTTGCGCCCGCTCCAAAAGACAGCAACCATCGGAACTAGCACTGGTGAGCCATTGTTAGGTTTCAGAGTTAACAGGCCTGCCAGCAGGGGCTGGTAGCTCCTGTGCCAGCCCTGCTGTACAAGTAAGACAGCAGTGTGTTGTCTCCCCGTCTAATAGGGTAACCTTTTCCACAAGCACACCGGGAACTCATTTTAACATGAAACAGCTAAATGGCAGCCAAGTCGTGCAGCCAAGACTTCAGCACACCACCAAACCGCAGCCTCTGCCGAGCCCTCCCTAGATGCAGAGCCCACGCTGGGCCACGTACCCACTGCCTGCACTGGGTTTTCTGCAGGAGAAGAGGGTCCTGCTGCCGACAGGAAGAGTTAAGAGCCCAACTGCTTCCCTTTCGGAATACTGCAAACATTCAGTACCAAAATGTATTGTAACCCCAGCAAATCTGTTCATGCTAATGAAAAACATATTTCTAATGAACCCATCACCACTGTAGCAAAACCAAATCCTAACAGTTACGGCATTTCAGTTCTACCTGGGAGATCTGTCCTTCACGGCCTGCCTCAGAGAGGAGCGTCCCCAAGAGCTGCCTGCAGGAAAACATCCTGGCACCAATCCCCACCTATGTCGGGAAAGCAAAGCCCTATCCCGATCCCTAAAAACCAGATGACCTGGAGATATGTGGGGTGTCCTCTGGCTGCTGGGCCACCCCACATCTGCAGGCTTCCCTCTCAGGCTCTGTCCTTACTCAAGCGGTGGTGGAGGCAGTGGTGGAGGGGGTGACTTGAGGCAGCTCAGCCAGGAGGGCTGGTGACATCCAACACAGAAATGTGTGAAGAGTTGGGGGGACCTGGACATGGATTAGAAGTGACAAGGGAGCTGGCCCCGCCCATGCATATCATCCCCACACGATTCCTAAAAGCAAACAGGAGCAAGACAGCAAGGCACCTAGCCTGAAAAGATTTTGCCTACAACATTAAAAGCTTCGTTTGTTTCTTTTAAAACAAGGTAGGTACTTAAGAACTTCAGGTTTGCCTGTATTTACACCCTAATAAATGCTTTCTCAGAGTTTGACTGCAGGCGGAAAACTGGGAAAGTTAAGAAACTCCAATAAAGGTGTAAGCTCTCACAGAAATTAAAGCACATTAAAGCCCATGGGAGGCCCATATTCAGGTACAAAGTGGCCTCAGCTTGCTGTACGCAGTAATCCCTTTGCACACCAGGCTTCACAGACCCCGCAGTGCTGGCTCCAGTGCCTGTGGGTCACCGTCCCAGAATTTAATGCCACTGCAATTGAGGGACACGGTGCTCCACCATGGCAAAATGGCAATGAGAGAGGAGAATTGGGTGAATGGTTAATAATGCTACAGTGTTCAGACCTGACGAGCACATTTTAACAGGATTTGTGTATTAGCTTTTACCATCCCATCACCTTGATACAAAGATTAATAAAATTTCTTTCATTAACTCTGGAGAAGAATAGAAGTTTCAAGTTTAGCTGTCCCCAAACTCCTAAGTACTGGCAAAGAGGCTTACCGATAAGGCTAGAAGTTGGGCTTCATTTGGTTGTATTCAAAGGCCAAGCTTTTACCTTATATATCATTTATGTGGAAAAAATCATGAAGGTTTATGCAGTGAAAAGTCCTACTAGAGATGGAAAAGACTTTCTCCATTGCCTTTCTATCACGTCACCCACGTCTGGGTCAGAGACTTGGCCAGCTGGCTATAATGATGCTGAAGGCCACGGAAGAAGCACAGGGAACAGCAAGGAGTTAGAAAACCAGATTATTCAGAAACATACACAAAACGAAATGGAAGATCCCTGGTGACCAAGCCTAGAGCAATGCCGATAATGGTTCCCATACGGGTGAAGCAATTCTCTGAAGAGAGATGGGAGAAGCTGTCTATGGAACATGAAAGCTTTTCTTTCACCTTCTTCTGCAAGTCTTTTTGGAAAAGCATAAACAATCCCACTGACTATTCAGCTTTGCCGATGTCCTTACATGGCATCCCTGACCACTGAAAAAGCATGGTCATTTTTTGAGCTGTTTTGTAATTATTACAGGAATTTCCCGCTCCCCAAAAATCCATCTTCTGTAGCAAGACAGAAAGCTTTTCCTCTGTGTAGCTATTCTTCCGAGCACCACGGCTACATACTCTCCTGCGGACAGGGGAAGCTGTCGCCCCAGCGCCCAGCTGGTGCCGAGGAGGGTGGCAGTAGCAGCAGCAGCAGCTGCGCGCTGGGCACCGGGCGCACGAGCGCCGGGTCACACAGAAGGCAGTGTTAAGGCAGTATCCTGTCCTCACGCGGCGAAAGAAGTGGTTCTCGTGCATGTCAATGGTGAATTCTGCCACTTTCTTGCCAAACAGCTTGAAAACAACTCTGCTGGCATCAGTACTCCAGCGGTTACTGTCTGTGATCAAAATAGGGAATCTTGGAGCTCACAGGGCTTTGACATCTGCACTGACAGACGCCTGTGCCCCCCCTCCTAACCACTTAATAATGTCTACATACAGAGTTTGGGTATTCTTTACATAAAATGTAACATGGCCAATGAACCTGAAGTGACACAGAGAAAACCTGTGGAGAAAATAAGCTGCAGGTACGAAACTCAGCCACGTTCAGTCTGGTTTTAGTATTTGCATGTGCTTCAGAAGCACCTTATGAGGAATTGCACTGCACAACTACTAGCTTTACTTTGGAGTATTTAAAAAATCCTAGTGAGCTTTTACATCCTTATGGAGTTACAGTAAAACACCCAGCTTTCATAAAAACCAAAACTACTAACTCCAGCTACAACTTGCAAAGGTAATCCTGCAAATGTACATGTACATGTTGGCTGTAAATGCTGGCAGGGAGGACTCTGAAACAGCTCTGAGAAGAGCGAACTGTTGATCTTGGTCAGTCTCTCCAGCCTCCAGGACTCCCAGGCTGTGGAATCTGGTTAAAAAATTGGGATGTGATGGAGTCGAGCATTTTTGCCCAAGTTTGCCATTTGCTGCTGACAACAGCTCAACATTTTGGTCTCGCTGCCTCATTCCCCAGCTCAGGGTCTGTCAGCGGTGGCCTTTCTTTCCAGCCTTCCCTGGAAGGCAGCCTTACAAGATCGCAGCCCCAGCTCCAGGCGCTGCTCCTTGCAGACAGGCAGCGTAAGCTCGGGCAGCCGGAGGAGTCCTGATTGCAAGTGGCAAAGCAGTGAAGGTGGGAGGCAGGAGTCGGCACGGCTGAGCTGGGCTGCCTGGCACCTGCCGTGGGAAAGGAGAGCTGCAGCACTGGGTGGACGCGCCAGTCTGCCAGTTGCCCTCAGCTGTGGGGTGCAGCCCACCCAAATCACTTCCAGAGAGCAAAGGCTGGGGCAGCAGAGCCAGACCGCACCGACAGCACGAAGGGGAAAGAAAAAAAAAAAGGTTCTTCAGGATAACCATTGTTAAAAATATCCCTTGACAACATTTATCATCATGCATTTTATTCTTCAAGCCATGTTGTATGCTTGGGCAGAGGTGAATTGGGCAGGATTAAAAGCATAATCATTTAATGAGCCCAGTACTTGATTCTATGTTTTGCTGCCACGTGTTCCAGCCCAGTGGCTGTAGAGTCAAGAGTACCTGCAGTGCTGCTCCTCTTTTGCTGATGGCAAAGCATCTGGCATCAGCATGGACCGGCAGCAGCCCAGCTGGTAAAGGAACATCACTGAGGGCCAGGCTGTCCACCTAAACCCACAGGCAGAGCCTCTCGTATGGTGGTATCATGCTTCTGAGAGTGGACAGAGGATGGAGAGCTGGGTGTCAGTTCCCTCCTGAGCATCCTCTTCCCACGTTGCCAGACAACAGCTAATTCTCCAAAAGGAAGGATAAGTGTGGAGACATGCATTGCCGTCCTGCCAGCAGCCCAACAGGGAAATTGCCACAAAGCAGCAACAGGCAGGACCGACTCTCTACAAAGCTCTCCCCGATATTCTGGAGCCCTGAAGGGAGTTACTGAGTGAATGGGATCAATCCCTCCCACTAAGAAGCTGAAAAGCAAGTCAAAAGAATTTCCTTAGGGGGCTGTCCCCGTGCAGATAGCCTCTAGGAGCGGCTATGGGATAACAGGCATCCCAGCTCCAGAAGAAAAACCATCCATTCAGTCTTAGGACCGGAACACCCATTTTTTTTTTGTGTGTGTGGGGAAAACACGCCAAACCCTGCACTTTCTTTTCTTTTTACCAAATTTTGTCACTTTTTCCTCAAGGTAGGTCTGGTCCGGTATTCTAAGCCGTCACCAAAGAAACAAAGTGAAGCAAATCCCATTTTCAGCATTGACAGCAACTACCTCTCTGGGCTCTTGGTGGCACAAGGAAAGAATTTGGCTGATCAGACAAGATGGCACAGACTGCTTCACTACCCAGCCTGAACATCCTGGTGAACTGATTCCAGCCAGGGACGCTTCCCTCGCAGCGCCAGCTTCTCCCCCCAGGGATGAAACTTTTATCAACAGTGGTCTTGCAGAGCAGCGTGGCATACGTGGCTGAAGTTGCTAAACAAACCTGTCTTACACTTCAGGGCAGTGAACAGGCTTTGGAAACACTGAAAGCAGTAACAGACCTATGTTAATTGTTTTCTTACTTACTGATCCATACAACTGCATCTTTTTCTGTTTTTTAAATTAGAAGTAATCATGTTTTTCTTAGATACACTGTTAGTAAAATGATCACTGAATGGCATGTTTGCTTGTTTTTTAAAAAAAAAAAATTCTTGAAAACAGCATAATCCTAAACTAAATTTGCTTGCGATAAAAATATTAATTTTGAATAGCACCATATTACCGGATTTGAGAAATTACAAAATTCTACTGGGAAAACATTAAAGTATTTGTCTCTTAAATAGTAATCCTAGACTGAGGGAATGCACAAGTTCAGGGATTCCCTATAATGACAATAAATGTTGAGGTATAATTAGTAATATTTTTGAAAGCCAACAATTGCTTTTTGAGAGAAAGGTACATTTTAGTTTCAAACTGGAACACAAATTACTGTATTTTTCTTACAATAGTGCTGAACTTTTATTTGAGGTTCTCTGTTTCTGAAAGCAGACATGACGGATTGAAATAAAAGATAATTTATTGCAATGCTTACTTTCAAGTGCAGAGAGAAGCAGTGTAATTGTAATTTACAGTAGCTGTCAAGGAAAATCTATCACAGATGACATTAAAATGACTTATTTTGCCTGAGCCACTTATTGTTTAAATGTGCATAATCTGATAGAAACAGATTTTTTTTAAAAATCTGCTTTATATTGTTCTAAATTAATATCAAAACATATACTTATGAGTTAAACATTTTAAACCATTTATTAATACTTTCATCACTACTATTTTTTCCTAGGAGTTGGAAATTGGTTTATTTAACAATATCACGTTTATGGTTTTTAGCTCTCTACACTCACAACACTTCCACGTACCTAAACTCACTGTCTAAAAAGTAGATTTCAAACTAGATTTATTTCTGCCTGAAAGGGAAATGTCAGAAATGGTAGAAGAAAATGGAACGTAGGGCCCAATTCTGTTTCCACTGGAGCTGACTGACAGTTTTGCCACCACCTTCAATAAGAACAGATTAGCAAACATTCAAATCTTTCTAAGCAAAATAACTCAAGAATCCATGCAATCTTTTATTTGCAACTTGTAGCTGATGGGAGAAGGAACTGCTGTCCAAGAAATATTCCCTGTCAGCTCTTGAGCTTCCGTAACAAAGACTATGTTACAATACTGAACGCAAACTTACCTCTGCGATATAATTATTCCCAAACCTACTGTAGAAAGGAAATATTCTGATTATTTGTGCCTAAGATATGTTCTGCATATCACTTGCGCACTTTTATAGAAAATATTGATGACAGAACCCTAGACACATTTCCATTCTGATGGGCCTACATGTCTTCAGCTTGTAGGTGCTTGTTCTCAGGTATTTATGATATCTAACTCTCCTGAAACTTAAGATTTTGATGTATGTCTTATGTACATATGTCTGTCTGCGTGCAAATGTCAAGTGACAAATAACCAGAAACACACAGCTTCACCAAACCAAGGTAATCTTTCAGCAAAGGCAGTGTTAAAGTAGTTCTAAACAAATCAGCACATTTAAATTGTCTACACCATAAAATCTGGAGAAATAAAGTTAATGACCTGCTATTTCATATGTAGTTTCGAACAGCTACTAGCTCTGATTAATCTGCTTTTCAAAGGGGGCGCTGACTATATATTTACACTTTGCAAGTAAACTGACCTCCGTACCAACACAGCAAAAATCCAATGTCACATTCAATTCTGTTCTTTTTCTTCTTCTTTTTTTTTTTTTTTTAATACAGCTAGAATTAATGTAGTGAATCTGTAATGAAATGCATTATCCTGCATGGAGATTTATCAGATTTTCCAATTGAATGCCATGCTTTGCTAGCACTAGCTGGAGTTCACCTGCATGTTGGTGTGGCGTGTGGCTCTTTTTTGTAAAGAGTTAAGTTGAACACAAAAAAAGGGAACAAAGGTCAGCACCCAGCCGCCACTTGAATGTGAGATTTTTCTTTTTATTCCCCTTGATGTATACTAGGCTCTGTGTTATTAGTCTTAATGATGGAAAATTGTAGTGTTGATACAAATCTTTTTTTCAAAGTAGTAGGCGGGAGCTCCATTTGTTAGTAAGTTTTTTTGTGACTAAAAGCCACGGACAGTACATTTATGTAGCAGTAAAAGGCCTAGATGCTCTTTCCATAGCAGAGCTAATTATTCCTACTGTGACC
The DNA here is from genome assembly GCA_008921705.1 of Burhinus oedicnemus. Classification (NCBI taxonomy): domain Eukaryota; kingdom Metazoa; phylum Chordata; class Aves; order Charadriiformes; family Burhinidae; genus Burhinus; species Burhinus oedicnemus. Next base: position 4,168,552 of record VFFE01007669.1, read on the forward strand.
TTACTGATCTACCCTGTTCCTAGTACATCTCATCTGCACGCCTGTTCCTCTGTGTAGATGGTGTCAGAGAATATGAAAAACCCTATAATGAAACCATTTTCATGATGGAGAAAGGCTACTGGAGTTGCACTTGCTACAAAGAGGCTCAATTATATGAGTAATTGTGATAATTTTCTACATTCATAGCCTTCAATGGGGAAAAAAGAATGAGAGCCACAAAGGAAAATTACTTTAACAAGAAAGTACAGAGAGTAAAAATGGAAGAAGAGACAAAAAGGGGGAAAAAAATAACCAGAAAAAAAGTTTAAAAAATAGATCTGGAGGGAGGAATAGCAAGACAGGGAGAACAACAGAAATGCTCAAAAAGCCTATGTGCAGCTGTGTTGCACAATTAAATTGAATTTTTTTTCTGCAGTTGATGAATGTGACTACTGCAAATGTGCCTCTGTAGTTAGCTATCATTTGTTGTTCCGTGACAGGAAAAGGATAATTACCTCTCAGAGAGAATCAAAGGCTGACATGCCCTTTAGACACAGCCATGAATGCAGAGCTCGATAGAATGCTTGAATAAGAATCCAGTGTTCTGTGCCCCCTTCTACTCAAGAATAAATTTTGTTAAAATGCAAGAGCACCACCAGTAAATTTGTTGAACCCTAGGTGTTCAAAAATATGAGGTGCATCTATCGACTCATCCCATTTGCAAAAATAAAACTACATTTTGAATTCACTTCTATTATATTCATGGACAGTAAGATAGTGAGATATGCATTAAATTTCTTTTCCCAGTAGGGGTCTGATTCAACATTTCCTATGAAAGAACAGAAAGACACTATCCTTTTTCTCCAGGCTAGTTAGCCTATAATTTAAAACTGTCAAAAACACAATTTTATACAAAGTCTTCAATAAAAGCTTCTCAGATATAACCCAAAGAGGTTTTACTAAAGTTTGATTCAGACTCTGTTACAATATTTTTAAAGCTATAAATACATCTAACTGATATTTTGCCGTTCTCTTTTTTCCTTAAAGTATTTGAAGATTTACAAAGAAAAAAAAAGCAGCATCCTTTCAAGGTGACTAAGCCTTGCAGCTTTTAAGTAATCAGAATGTATTCAATAGCATGTTGGGACCATTAATAGTCCAGTGAAGTATGGCTTAATGAAATGTATACGATATATGTCTTTTTTTTTTTTTTGGCAAACATTTTAGAATAATCCATAGGTACCTTCAAAAAACTAAGCTGTATTTTTATTCAAAACCACTAGCAGAAGAAGAGTCATGACTGCGTTTACGTGAAGGCTAGAAGAGATGCAAAATAGGGAAAAATCTCTGAATGTAAGCTCTTTTTTCCCTGTGACGTTAGCGTGCACTGCTCTTTGTAAGATCAGAAGCTCTCGAGTTAAATATTTTTGTACTTTTTAAACAAAGAGACTTATTTATGTTGACTAATTCCTTTGTAATGTTCCTTATTGCTACACAATGAAAACAATGGTTTCTAACCTTACATCGTTAGACAGATGTGGTGTAGTTTCACGTACAAATAAAAAATAAACAAAAACCCACCACAAATTACATCTGTTAATTTAAATCTACCTTATGAATATCTTTGATTCTTTCTACAGTTATCTTTGCTGACCCTAGTGTAATTCACTTTAAAAAAAAAAAATCTCTCTTACCCAAGGAACAACATTATAGCTTGGCAGTTCACATACTGATATCAGACTGAAATGATGGTTTTGAATCATAAAACATGTCATCAGCTTTATACCAAACCACCAATAACCTTTGTCCCACTTGCCAGCCCTCCCTTTACTTGTCAATATAAGGCTTACCTGATTGTGTTTCCAATTACAGAGAAGGGAGCCCCTGGTCTGCAAGCTGCAATTGCTTCATCTCTACATTTCCTGGCAACCTCCACTAACTTTTGACCAGATTTATCCACATTGCCCACCAAAAAGGTTTCAGAAGTGTCACCATGGTAGCCATTGTAATACACCTAAACATATGCAGAAATGTAAAGACATTTTCTCGTTTTGCATCCAGAAACAGATTGTCTCCTTAATTAAATCCGTTCTTTCTAAGATAGAGCTCTATATTGCAACAGATAGACCACAGGTAAGCTGTATTTGCGAGAATGAAACCAGAAAAGCAAAATGTTGCAGAGAAAAAAAAAGAAAAAAAAAAAGGCATGAAAGACTGCAAGGTATGCAAGAGTTGACAATTAAAAATCCAAGAAATGCAAAAGCTCTGCATCTCTGCCCAGCAGTGCACCAGACAATGACACTGCTCAACCACAAGACATGAGGCTAACTGGGCTGTATGCGAGAAGATGAGTGGGGGCCATGCATGGGCTGAAGGGGACCTCGGGGGCCCCTGGGTGTCCAGCTGCCCACCCCTGGGGCCGGGGTCCTGCTTGCACCCCGCAGTGGTAGGGCATCGAGCCCCGGTGCTGGCCGTGGGTGCTGGGAGACCCATCCCTCTGCAGCCAGCATCCCCCGGTGGGGTTTTGAGGTGATGCTGGGTGAGAGGTGCACCCTGCTGCCAACATCCAGAGGGAGCCCCACGGAACGTAGGGGCCAAATCCACTGCCAGTGGTTGCACGTTTTCTTTAACCTCATTTTTAAAGTACAATGTGGCATTAACATTGGATTTTACTTCTGATTTCCAGAGATGAATTTTGAAAGAGAATAAATGTACCGTTCTGGCACTGCAAAGTTTCATGTGCTGAAAATATAGCACCCTGTTGAATTAATTACGTGTTGGTTGTTGGGGGTTTTTTTGACATTTCATAGGTTTTAAACCTCAGTTCTCCAGAAATTCTCTTCCAGGCACAGGAAAGCCTGGCTATGCACTATGGAGCTCAGCAACGTACCATTAAAATGAGGTTTGCAGCTCTGCAGTATGGCAGGCAGGCATGTAATTGTAAGACCAAGCCAAATTTCCCTACAGAAAGACAAATCATAATGGTGCACAGTTTTGATCTTCTAAAACATTTTCTCTCCCCCAAACAGTGGGCAACTATCCTTCTAGGACTAATAACTCACAAAGCTTGAAGCACTGAACTTTTGCCACTGGCGAGCTATTTGTGAAAGACAGACTCGCATTCTTTTTGGCTGATTCCAAACTTAAAAAAAAAAAAAAAATTGGCTACAGACAGTTTATCCCAAGGCCAGGTTTGTGTTCAGGCTGAGATGTAAAGCAAATGCAGGCAGTAAAGAGCGAGGGGCCTTTTAAAGAAAGGTGAGTACCAGCAAGGGCCCAGCCGTGTTGCCACCGCTCTGGTGGAGAGCGGCCGCGATGCCCTGCTCTACACCTTCCTCTGCCAGTCCAGACTGCCACTAAATCTTTTTTTTTAATTTAATGCCCATTGTGCAGGTTTTAATCTATCTAGTTTATATTTAAACTGAACTAGTTCATTTTTAGCTCTAGCAAGTACAACACACAAAACCCCAGCATTAAACATCATCATCCTGGAAAAACAAATACAGATTTAAAACATAGGAGAGCTTAAAAATAATAATAATATTTACTGCAGTCCATCAACTGCAATTACATATTTTTGATGTTAATAAGCTACAACTGCAGCAACAGTAACACACTAATTCCTTAAAAGTCAATGAAGGAACCAAGTTGTAAGAAACATTAACCTGGTAATGGCTGGTTGCAAATTGCCCTATGCTGCGGATTCAGTGATGGATAATCCTATTGTTTCTACGCTAAAATACATTTTAAAGGCTACATGATTCAAGCCAATAAAATTTGTATTTCATCTATGAAATTCTACTATCTTAATTGTGCAAAAATGGATTTTTTTCTTCAAATAATTTGTACGTAGCATGAAGTATTTACACTTAATAACCAGAATATTATTTAATCATTTTATAGAACCTGTACACAATTATAAACAATTTGTTGTGCAATATTTACTTTGATTTTTATTCTGTCCACCTGTGAAATGTCCCAGTTTTGCTCATTAAAAATAAGCTAAAAGATCAATTAGCTATGCTGAAAAGTAGTATTTTTTTCTCAGCTATTTTGGAACTAAGCAATTATCAAACACAGCGCAGTTCAGTTTTAAATGATAACAAAAATCTTACAAAGATAATCAGCAATTCCCATTCTTGCAGGAACCGTCACATTCATAGAAATGTCAAGATTTATTTTATTTTATTTTATGAGGGTAAACAGAAAACAAATAAAGATATGTCTTCAAAAAGACCAGTAACATTCAGCCAGACGTTATTTGTAAAGCAGAGTGGACAACATATACACACCATGTTAATGTAAAAATGTTTCATTTAGTTTATCATGGAAAGTATCTGTCATATGAATCTTTTTTAATCTAAGGCGTCATTATTATCCTGACAGATAAAACAAAAAAATAAAATGAACCTTAACGAGATACAAAGAAATCAGATGTTAAATCCTCAGCTGTTGCAAACTGATTTAGTCTAATAAAATGAGCAAAGCTACACCAGATCACCAAAGTAAAAATGTAGGTCAAAAATATACTTTAAAAATGATAGATCGCACTGTGCAAACCTGATAGTCAGAATTCTACAATTAGAAAGTATGGATATGCAGAAGAATTTAGGAAGATTAAAAAAAACCAAAACAAAACAAACCCAGTTCTGGATCACACATGAGTACACCATGGGAAAAAGGTCACTGACCCTGATTCTAATAGAAAAAATATTTTAGAAAGCTTGAATCTCATGCTCAGAGGTCGGTCTGCTGGAGATTTCTTCAGTTCTGCCAGTATGAAATTTGGGCCCATGGAAAATAGTATCAAGTTACTAAGAGTTTCTTTAATGATTAAAAAAGCTTGTTTTTATGAGATGTTACTCCCTTGTATGTGACATATTATTGCAAAATAACGGCGGGATTCAAAAGACATCTGTGTTCATATTAGAAATAAACGGCATTTTGGGAAAATAAAAACATGCACGGTAAAAAAAAAAAGCTTCTGCAAAAGACAATTTTTTTTTTTTCCATAAATGAAACGAGAATTAGGTTTCCAGTTTCCGTACTTTCTTGCTCCTAAGAAAATCCAGCCAGTGTTTATTTAAATAGCTGTAATTGACCATTCTCTGGAAATATTAAGTCATGGTTATATCACACTATTTCTGTTTCTCCGCAAAAGGTTCAGGGCTTTTATACCAGAAATGGAACACAACACTACCTTCGGGGATTTTAATAAATGTAGGGAACACTGTTAGCAAAAGAGTTGCTGTCCAAATAGACTGACATACACAGGCCAATGTAGCCTCTAATGACAGAGTAAGATAATGACAGGCCCCACTCAAAATCAGCAGGAAGAGGAAGATCAATCTTGGCAGAGTGAAGGAAAAATGCTGGCTTTCTTCATGTTAGCTCATCTCATACATATCTATCTTCAGCTGCTGCCCAGTACTGTGGTGCTCTGCATTAACTACACAGTGGATCAATAACAATTACACCTTCTCAAAAACATGACACATAGCAGGATTGGGTTGACATTTCACTTAGGCCAACATTGATCTCAGTGCATCTGATTCCAGTCCTAAATTCAAGTCAGGCCTGGGTCTAGCTGGAATAAACACACAGTTAAAAACAAAAAGGGAAACCAGCTGCTTGTGCCTTGGCTCAGAAGTAAACAGCACATCCATCTGTGCATCCCCCATCTCCAATCCACTATTCTTCCTGTTGCTACTAGCGATTCTAAAGTTGATCAAAGACTATTTTTTATATGAATTACTCACCGTGACATCAATGTTGATAATATCTCCATCCTGAAGAGGTCGACTGAAACATAAACAGAAAAAAAAAATAATGGTGACAGACAGTTCCCAACAAAAGGAATATAAGAATAAACACCTAATGACACATACATAAAAAATCAGGGGGTAGATATTTTGTGATGGAGAAAGGCAGAGGCAAACAGAATAACCATTTTTAATGTTCAGCTCTCACTACTTAGAGAACAAGTATAGCTGAATATAAAATAATGAGAAACAACTACTAGAAAAACGTATCAACACCTGAAAAATCTACCATTATATTTATTCTTTTTCTCTCACTAGGGTTCATATTTTACTTTGTGAGTAGCTGAATGTATTGCAAATAAAAAAAAAACCCCACCACATAAATTCAAACATATTTATTCCTTACCCTATACTTATTTTGCCGGAGGAAAAAAAAATCTGACTGTACTGGGTTTTATTTTCCACACAGTAAACTCTAAAGGCATTATACTATTTTTTTTTAAAGTGTCTGGCCAAACAGGATAATACTTTTTTTTCCATTTCACATACATTTCTATAACATCTATCAGCATCATGTGGTAACATCATATACATTTGCAACACAATTACGTATGACATTTAGTTAAGCTGAAGTAGGCTCAATATGAAACATAATTTATTAATTTCAGTTTAACATTTTCATTCCTGGTGGTAAAATGTGTATTATTGGGGAAATACCTGTCAGGAATACCATGACATACCACGTTGTTTACAGAAGTACAAACAGATTTTGGAAAACCTCCATAGCCCAGAGGTGACGGATAGGCATTCTGTCTGATTATTTCATGATGAACAATGGAATCTATTTCTTCAGTTGTCATGCCAACCTAAAATATCAAACATAACATCCTGTTAAAAAAGCAAAGATAGTTTCTCATATTTACTGAATGTGATTGCAGCCAAGCGTTCCAATGAAATCTTGGATGTTTCAAATATGCTGCTTTGATACAAAGCACTAAACTGTCTTATAGACTTTGTTGATATATTGGACTTTTTTTTTTTTTTAAAGAGAAAAACGTTTTAAATAAAGCATGTTGTAGAAATGAGCACTCAAAGGTTCCTAGAAAACCCAAAATACCGTCTACTGCCTTTCCATTCTTTTTTCCACATTTGCTTTCTCAAAGACACCAGTTTTCCATGGCATCTTGTTTCAGTAGCTGCTATAGAAATGTCTGGTTTCAATGCTTTCAATCCTTTAAAACACAACATTACTTTCCCTTTTTGTTTTTAAAAGAAAGGATCTTAATTCTTGTAACCGCCCAGTACATTTCTCATAATGTATTTGTGCATTTTATGAAATTGTCTTCCAAGTATTTAATTTTATAAAACATCTAAATATTTGGCTTCATCTCTTGAGGATATTTTACTTAAAGTTGCCATAGCCTGGATGATCACAGTGAATCTACAAGCGCTTATCCATCATTTTTAGAAATCTCCATTTTTATGCTTGATATTTTCTAGATTCATCTTTTTCTCACAATTTTACATATTAAAAAAACCCTCTCATAAATCATTCAGCCATTTTCTGAGTATCCATGGAGTGGCAAACGCACATGCTTAAAATAACATTCTCCTCGCTTTTCTTTTGGATCGAATATGTCTCTGGAATGGTTAGAGCTGAAATTTGAAATTTGGTAGGGAAACCTCCCTCATTGAGAAGAAGTGCCTTTGAGGGTTCCTCTGAAAATTGATTTTGATTTGAATGAGTTTTGAGCCTTTGAAAATCATACTTTGTACACATACACTACAGTGGCTGTGATTTTGGAGGACTTTTTAGTAACATGTGGAATATAGGTAGGCTGTGGCACAGGAGGCATACATATCCATATATTGAAATATTCAGTCATCACGCACAGTGAATACAGTGGAGAGCACTACTTGTGTCCTCTGCTGAGGATAAAACCAGGTCTATTTGCTCAGCTTGCATCTCGTTCAGCATGAAAATGTGGTTGGGCAGATGACGAGCGATGAACCCACTCAAGACCAGGATTTGGGGTTACTGTGCAACCCCCCTGCTTTGCAGTAGCTGTTGCAGCCTCTGCGCTGGGATGGCAGCCGCGGCCCCGGCACGCTGTCTGTATTGGATACTGCAGCCATCGGTTCTGGATAAATACAGGTTTATTGCTCCTGCCTTCGCTCACCCATCTATCATCTTCAGCCCATAGACAAACTGAACCGCTGTGTACCAGATTGGGTGCTGTCTGCCGCTGCTCTGCTCAAGGAATTTGATGTGGCTTTCGGACACTCGGCAGACAAATCTGTGCTCTCCGCATGGCAGGCTTACACACTGTGAAAAGTTCTGCTTTTAACTGTATCTGCTTTACTTTTCAAGGAGCTTTTGCTAGCTGGGCAAGGTTGGGGAGGCACCTGCTGTGCACTTCATCCCTTATTTGGGGATACTACAGTCTGATGGTATCTAAGAAAACACTTCCATGTCATAGAATTTGCTGCTTTATTCCCAAATCTTTAACTCAAACCCAGGAAATTCTACCATATATAATACCATATTGCATTTTTGAGTCTCACAGGCAGTAAATGGTAATATCAAAACCATACTCAGCCCAAACTTTCTCCCTCTGCATCCATGCATTATAATGCACCTTTGTTATACTGGGGCATATTACTGCCATTAGCTGAAGGACAGGCGAGAGCTGGTTTGGAGGGCTGTGTGCAGGGCGGGTTCAGCAAGACAACAGGAACAGGTGGAGGGATGGGGCTCTTCAGATAAAACAGGAATGCAGAGTAGACCTTATGAGAATAGCCTAAAAGAGCTCAGTTTGTTTAGTCTGGCACGCGAAAAGCTGTAATAGCTCTATTACTGCGTGAAGGGGACAGACTCAAGGAAAGGCAGGAAGCTGTTTAAATTAAAGAGCGGTGTTGGCACAAGAACAAATGAGTATAAACTGACCACGCGCAGCATCAGGCTGAAAAGCAGAAGACACTCCCTATTGACGAGAGAGGGTTTTGGAGCATCCTCCCAGTCAGGGGAATCTTGGCCAAACACTTACGGGTGTAAAACGGAGCTCACCACCTGCCTGCGGCTGACCTGGGCAGCAGTCTTGTCACCGCAACTCCAAATGCCACTTCCCTCCCAGTCCACAGCTCCTGGTCATGTAATTCTTACTTTATACACCTTCTTGCTCCAAATGTTCCCTATGTGTATGCAGTATTTGGCTATTATGTAAGACATGGCACATACTATGAACTGCATCATAAGCTCCACCATGCTGGATACATATGTATTTTACACATGGTAACAACCAAAGGGTATTAGTGAAAAACTGCTCTCATTCAAAACCCACACTGCACCCTGATCCTTCAGAACATGTATATGCTCTTAACTTTACATGAGTAGGTTTTACTGTACTGGGAAATAACTGAACATAAAGAAGTTAAACATGCATGAGCCTATGTAAGATTAAAGCTTCAGGCGGTTTTGTTATTGGCCACCCCAGCGCCAGAATTAAACCTCTGGGAAAGTGTGATGATAGCTGAAAAAAAAATGCAGGGTAAACTGATAATTTTTTCCCCTTTTAAGTCAATGGCATTGACCTACAGTCCCCATCTATCTCTGCATCTCATAGCTACTCAAGCCATTTTACCCTATCCAGTATGCTATTACACGAAATACCAAGGCAAGGCTAAAAAAGCACTCCTTCATCTGCAAAACCTGGCAGTAGGCTCCTCCCAGTACATTTTAACTTGGGAGGTATCCCAAAAAGCATACTGTAGAAACATTACTGGAAACCATGAGGCTTTATTATCAATGCACTCCGGAAAATTGTGTGGAATTTGGCAGCTGTTTTTCCCAATGGCAGCTCTACGAGTCATACCGGACCCCGCAGAACAGTGAGGGGCTGAAGGATGGACAGGAACAGAGGAGGCAGCCCAGCCCTTTGGACTTGCACACATGCAGAGCCGGAAGGCACGACGTATGAGGAAGATGAGCCATGAAATGAAAGGAAAAAATGTAGTGTGGGCCTTATGAGAAAGTCACATGATTTGGCATGATCCGAACAGATGGAGATTACAGAGATACTACACCTGAGCCAGCAACTCACTCTAAGTACTACATAGGTCCAAAATACGGAAATAATTAAACAGGTATATCGTGGACTGAATCAAAAGTTAATAAATCCTTCTTTTTTCAGGATCTAACTTAAAGTTGGATGCCCATTAAGGGAAAGTTTAAAAAAAAATAAAAAGTAGAAACAAACCCCAAATAAGTGAAAGCATAAAAGACATCCAAGCTGTTATGTGACTTCTGTAATAGTTACCTTTAAGCCCTTTCCAGCCAGAAGCAGGACATGACGGGCCAACTGACAAGCTTGACGAAGCCCTTGAATCTGATCTTCATTCTTAATTTCTATGTCGTCTCCCCAGTCTGGTACAATGCCTGTCGTCACATAGTCTGGCTTCTTTATATGCTTGGAGAAAAAGGATTGAAAATGAAGATCAGAAAACTGAGCATGACAATGGGATCATTTTCTCAGATACTGCCTCCTGCTTCATGGCAGCTTGCCCTTTCTGTCGTAGTATCGACCTTCCTAAGCCATCAGGGCAAACCCTCAAGGCTGCCTCAGTATTTCTTCCACTGCCCTTTTGAACTTAACATTGCCTGTTACTACTGACTTACACAGTCTGTTAGCCTTCCAGTGCTGAAACCCCAGATACTGCAGCCGACTTCCAGCACAGACAGTTGCAAGTTTTCAAACTGTGAGAAAGAGACTTAAAAACTCTTCATTTTCTTTTGCAAAGAGGCACATTTTCTACTAAAGGCATCTAAACGCTGGAACTGACGGGACAAACATATGGAATTAGGCTCAAAAATAAAACTGATCAAATCCTTAGTTTCTCGTTCAAACAAAACTCCTGTTAACTTCCATGATACTGCTTTTTGACTAAGAACCTTAGGATTTAACTTATTTTAATTTAGAAGTTTTTACTCATTAATCTAGTTCACATGCTGTCCCCAAATCTGTCTATCTACAACACTATGCAAGGGTATCCCAATTCGCTGTGTCAAGGCAAGTGTAATAAACTTTGTTTTTCCAAACATAAAGTCCTCAGTCCTTGTATAGAGGTGAAATTTCATTTCTGATTTTTTAAAATCCATACCAATTTCATGACACGCGTAAAAAAACCTGAACTAATAACAGTAAAATCTTGCACAGAGATGGAAACACACTTTCTCTCGGAGGGTCCTGGGCTGTTCCACTGGCTGGGGAAGAGTCCCTTCGCCCACCACAGCCGGGCTGATTCTCTGCGACGTCGACCACAGGGTGAGTTTTGCACTGACTCACAAAATACAGAATCAAGTTGGCAGGCAGAAAACAAAGTGGGCACTTGGGCTGTACACAGCAAGACCATCCAACAGGAGGGTGTCGGAGTAAAGAAGAGTGGGGCAACCAATTAGCTCTAGTGGGACTTTAAGTAAGAAGACTATTGTTACTCCTACAGGTATTTCATTTCTGCTCTGATAAAAAGCGAAACTCTCTTCAGTGGGCTTATGTCAACAGAATTTCAGATTTACATTTTGTTCCAATTAATGGCATATCAACCCTAACAACATCCTGTTGCAGTACTTTGGGACTTAATTTAGAAAAAAACCCCACCGTTTGCTTGATTAGCAACTCCATAGAGAGCAGCACCCTCGCTTTCCGCTTGCAGGGTACTTATCTAGTAACTGCTGAGACCTGACCCTGCTGACCTGTAAGATCTGTTAAGGGAGAAGCCCAAAGCAGCATACATACAAAAGTTGATGCAAACAGTTTCACACCAACATCTTGAAAAAAATCGTGTTATTTCAATGTGATTTCTGGCATACTTGGTATAAAGTAGTAACTCTGCCCTCAAGTTTTCAGAGTTAAAGAATTGGACTGATTTTCAGTCAGCCTGAGAACTCTGATCTGTGAAAACAAGTCTTCAGTATGACAATATATTTCTCCCTCTTTATCCTAAAAGAAGCATCTAAATACAGGAAAAAAAGTTTCTAAGCTCTAAAATTTTTAAACCTTTGAAAATATGTAAAACGTGTAACCCTACGTTCTCCCTGCACACAGAGCTTCCACAGCTTCTTAGGTGTAAGAGCCCTCCATCCTTACCTGCTTTCCTAGCTAACAACTTTTTAGTATTTCTGGCCCAGGGAAATACTCTGTATTTTTCATTTGCATAAGAAATCTATAATAAAATCAAAAGTAAAATTTAAAAAAGTACTAATACACATCCTGAAAAACACTGTTTAGTAAGGGTACTTTGGTTTTCTTTTGGCTAAAGGAAAGATACTAAACAGTTAATCTGTACTCTGTAATTAAACAGAAAAAGAAAAAAAAAAAAAGGAAACCAGAAGTGGAACACATGTTAAAATTGCATTAAAAAGTTCCTTTTGGCTCTAAAGTAAATAAAAATAAAAGTACATGTTGCAAGAAAAAAAACCACTCAGGCACAGTAAAGACGAGTTTAGAATGTGCAGTGGGGTTGTGGGGCAGCTACCAGCAGGTATTGTATGTTCTCTTCCTAAATCTGACATAACCAATTAACAAAACCTTCAGCAAAATATAAACATTTTTGTAATTAGCCTGTTAAGAGATTTATACAGAAAAGGACTCAGATGATCACGAATGATTCCTACTGACTTTTGGTAGGACTGTCTATAATTGTCCAAAAAGAGAATCTGGACCCAGAAGTGATAAGTGTTGACAGATGATTATAATATTCCACATTTATACTACCAAACTGAACAAGCCCCAGGTTTAAAATCCCTAATAACTAGATTCACCACTGTGTTTAACATGGTAGGCAGCAGAAAACTTCTGTCACCAGTGCTCCTATTTCAAATACCAGACCAAGGAACATGACGGTGATCCAAACCCCCAGCTGTCGGACAACGAATACACTTGATCATGCCTACAGTCGAACTCTATATTGACTGAAGAACAGATTAGATAATAGAAATTGCAGTACCTTAGGAACTGGGTGAGCTGGAGAAACCATGGCTGGCCAGACTATACTATAAGCAGTATTTCTTTGTCCCTGAAAAAAGAAGCATCTTCGCTGTTGATTGCTTGACTGCCTGTGCAGGTAGATACGATTGCACAAAGAAAAGATTATGTGGCAGCCAGTCACAGAACCTGTTAACAGATAAGTTAAAAATGGTTAACATTTTTTTTTCTCTTACCACATTACAAAATGGGAAGTATGCCAAAAGAAGGGCATCATGTAAAACAAACCACAGAACTCATGTAGTAGCCAAGGGTAGTTCAAATTGTTCAAATCTTAGACCGTTAAAGAAAGAGCATTAACACCGAGAAGCAATGAGAACAAAAAAACTCCCCAAACAATACTTGGAAGCTTTAGAAAATACCAGATCTGTTTTGATTTGATGCATTAAAGTAGCGTGGGTAAATTTCCCAAAGCTTACAGCTAGGAGTGATGCTCCAACTGGCCCCTGCTTGTAGCAATTTGCACGGCTAGAAGCTGCACTGTTCGAGGCTTGGGGAAATGGTGAATAAGGGACAATAGCAAGAAAAGAGGGGGAAAAAAAGATTTAATGTTGACTTCAGACAGTATTTTCACCTGTATTTTTGCAGAATTGGTCACAGATTTGAGCATAACCAAGTTAATGTTGCTCTCGTCATTTGCGCCAAGACACAAGGAATGGGGTTCAATTTGTCCTGTCAAGCAGAGCAACAGAACAAACTTCAGAGGTATTTTTAAACCTTGGCCAAAGGGAATTGAAGGGATTAAAATTTGTAATTGACTTGGAATATTTGAATCAGATTTCCATTTAATTCACATGGGAATTTGGGACGACAATTCATTAGAGTATTCATTGCCCAAACTTAGTGGTCAGGCAATGACACATTTTTCTGCCCTCAAAAAAAAAAGGGGGGGGAGGAAGGAAGGACATTGAGGCCCAAGAG
>VFFE01007669.1:4182273-4300936 GCA_008921705.1 Burhinus oedicnemus
ACATAGGGAAATGCCTGAGGCAGAAGTTGAAACTGATTGGGCAAAGTAGAAGAACAAGAGCTCTTGAAATTAAACAAAAGCAAATTCATTCTGTTGACAGATGTTGATTACATCAAAGCCACGAAAGAACTTTTTTTCTGTTTTTTTTTCTTTTTTTGCAACTAATAGCTCCATGTTTGCTGTACATTAAGGATATAACATATCTTAATCAACATAACCCAACACGTAATAATTTTTAAATTTGGTAAAAGTATATTGTAACGAGGTCTTAACGACAGACTTCTCCAAACAAGAGTGTATTCACATGGTCATGTCTGCATACCCGTGCTGGTCACGCCATCATCAGCCCCTTACTTCCAGGGGTTAACTGCTCTGGCAGCCAAATAAAATACAGAGAGCGCTGTGTAATTATGGAGACAGTCAAAGGGCAGACTCTATTTTGAAATCTATTTGCACAGACAAGGTCTTCCAATTTCGCTTACAGGAAACAAGCTGGTAAAGGGGGTCTCCTCCTCTCCAGATGCTTTCCACACGTTTTCCCACATCAGGAAATCGTGGACATGGACACCATGCAGCACTGTTTCCTGGATTGCAGGACTATGTCATTACAAGGAGAAGAGCAAGTCCATGCTTGTGAGAAGTATTTCCTCCTAATTGCCCATATTAAGGGAAAGCAAAACCCACAAGGACTACTGAAAATGTGACTAGCAGCAATTTGTAAACAGGACGCAGCCACAGCTGTCATGATGGTACTGGAAAAGAGAAAACAGAAATGAAAGGGTAAAACCACTCTGTTTTTAATAACGTGATTGGGGAAATGAAATATTCATCAGGATAGATGTGACTTCGGTTATAACAGCAACACATCGGTGAAAACCTCGACAACAGCGTGCTTATGACTGTACCCTGATAAACCGAAACACAGGCCAGTATCTTGCACACATTATATTCTAATTGGCATTGTTTCAATTAATTATTGAAATTAACTGGAAATTAATGACAGAAGTTGTTTAGTTAATAAAGGTATTAACAGAATTGCTGTTCTCGTTCCTCTCATAAGAGGCAATAAAGCAAAGCAATGGCCAAACGCCGGCTGACTCCAAGGGGGCAGAGCCAGCCCCTCTGCGACCCCACTGGGACTCCTCCATGACACTGAAAAAAGTCAAGTTTGGCCCTCAGGCCCAGCTATGCTCCTTGCTAATTACAATTTTGCCCTGACTTCACAGAGAGCAGAACCGGGCAATTTGTTTGCCGTATGCCAATGCAAATGAGTTTTTTAATTGGGTGTAAATTTATAAACTATATGGAAATACATTCTTGTTTGGCTTTACTTATTATGCCTTAGTCTAGATGAGCACACTAAAATGATGAATCAGTGCCTTCTGGAATAGTGCCGTTCTTCTAATTCATTATTCAGTCAAACTTGGGGCCAACAAAATAGCTGTTCTACAAGTTGGTAAACTGGGAAACCACAGAGAATCAGAACCTCTTCTATTTACAGGAAGGATGACAGCCTAGGGGTACTTCATCCCAATAATAACAACATTCAAGTAACAGTGCCCAGGTCATGACAAGCCATGACCCTCCCCATAGCTCCTTCAGGAAGCTGGCTCGATGCCACCTTTTATCAGCAGCAACTAACAGTGCAACTTTAACAAACAAGAAGAAAAGGAAAAATTAATTTTATATCCTTAAAAACCCCTTCGACCCACTGAGCAGTTGCAGAGGTATATATATATATACACACAGAGTCACACCAAGCCAGTGTAAGAAATAAATTCACTCACTGGGTAAAATTCTGGTATCATTAAACAGTACTTTCCCATTTTATTATGGGATTTAAAAAATAGAGCACAATCTAACTATATCTGAATGGTATTCATTCATATACCAAAGGAAATTAATTGTCTATTACAGAAAATGGCTTAACTTTGGGAACAGGGCATTGCAGTTCTCCAACAGAGCCTTCCATCCTAGTGTTATTTCTACTACATTTTCTCTCTCCGATAGAATAACACAAGTAGAAAATAAAAAGAAAGTGCTGCCCAAAGCCATATCACAGCAAAATGAAACAAGTTAGGTACAAAAGCTGGACAAAGCAGTATCAAGAGTTTCACACACAGTTAATATCAGGGGAATTTAGGCTCCAGATCACGGCATCTGGCAAGTTTCAATTTCTGTGACTAGCAGGAGAAACATTCCTCGTATGTTACTGCATTCCTATATTGAGTAAATTAATTATCATAAAGTGAATAAATTAGAACGAGAAACATCTTATCAGGTTTGCATATTTAAATACATCTTTCAATCACTTTCTATCTGTCTTTAGGTTTTTTAAAAGATCAGAGGAATTACTTTCTCTTGAAAGATTGGTTATTGTATTCATTATTTTGATTTCGTAGGGAAGTAACAACTGTTGGAACAAGTTACTCAGTTTAAAAAATAGCAGTTGTTTCAGATTAAAATAATAAGCTATTCAAATAGTCCTTACACACACGCACAATTCTGAATCTTGTTGTTAATACGCACCCACCCACAGCTTTAACATTCATTGAATCCTACTGGGATAAAATCTTTTCAGGTGCTCTGTGAAACAACTGTTTTTCCAACTGGCATGTTTATGTCCTACATACACACCTGATACGGTATTAAATGTTAAAAATAAATCCTACTTTAACCTCTCAAATTTCCACCTGAAATGGAAAAAATACGTCTGAATCACCACAAAAATCGTTTCCCACAGAAACCCTTTCAGTGGGTGAGCAAGGCTGCTGAAGTAAGAGTAATCTTTGCACAGAAAATTTAGAAGTCCTCCTGAACACTGGATCAGGATTTTCTGCGTAGCTTGAGACACAGGAAGAGAATGGGCAGTCAGGAGTCTTTTCCCTGCACAAAATATAAGACCCACTGCAATAATTATTTTCAATACACCTGCAGCCAAATCTCTAAGGATACAAGATGATTTCTGAATTGTAAGCTGGTCTTATCTCAAAAAAGAAGTGTATGCTTCTAGTGATTTTGAGATGAATACCTTATTAAATAAGATTACATTGCTACTCATTTGGAAAAATGACGGCTAGCAGTGTTTCTTGCCTTGTATTAAATGTTGTTAATGACTTGTATTGTCCTGTTCTCACATGAAAATAGAAGTTACATTAGGACAGTGAGTCTTTACTGAGAAAACACGTACATGTCCCTCACTAGAGTGAAGAGTGCAAGGTTGGGGAATTACATCCTATAACCTGGACTTCAAAATATATGAGTGGAGAGGTGTAAGAGTTTACAGCTGTTTCTACTAAACTACTGTAGTGGTGGTGGAAATAAGCTCTTAGTTTTTTTTCAAGAAGGTGATCTGCACAAGGAAGATGTTCCAATCAAGAGCTTACTGCAGATAACTTGTAGCATCCTTATTAAAACATTTATTTTTAAACCTGTCAGTTATTAGTATGTGCCATTAACGCATAACTTGGAAGCTTATTCATAAATATGTGACATTTGGGTCACTGAATGAATTATAATGATAGGATTATGGATCGAATTTGGAAGAGTATGGTAAAATGTTTGGAAGCTGTTTTAATTTTTTTTTTTTTTTAAATACCTTTCACTTATCTCCTTGCTTAACATTTACAAAGACCTCTTTCTTATCATAAAGTCCCTGTTTATCAAACAGTGATACAGGAAGAAGTTGTTTACATTTTCAGAAGTACCAACATACATCACTTATGACAAAAAAAACAAGCACTCCATAAGAAATGCTCAATCACTGTCAATCATACGCACTAAAATATACATAAACCAAAGCATGTGGTGTGAACTATATTAGATTCAAACTGAACACAGAATTACAACTATAACAAACAAAAAACAAATAATTACAAGTGACTCAGAGGCCTATTTACACATCTCACCAAACTGCTGGAAAGGTAGGTAACCATAGAAACCTGACAGCCTAAATTCAGTACTTTAAAATTTGCATTTAGTTTAAAATGCTGAAAATGATGTTTCTATTTGACAAAATCCATATTTTTAAAGGCTTCAGTTTTTGCTTTGGTACTTAAATAAATGCTTAAAATTATTTCATCTCTTGGTTACAAGTAATTTGCCTTTTATATTTGATTTTATCCAAGTAAAGATTACAGTTTACTCTTTGTAATATAAAATGTTAATACATTTTAATACTGCAAATTAATATTTCTAACATTTCTTTAATGATTGAAATTAAATAATGATCTAAACCATGCACTCCTGCACTTAATATTAAATGTTTCGCATATAGACGTTTCTAAGCTGCACACTAGCAAAAAAAAAAAAGATTACTCAAATTAACTGTTAAAGCTGGAATGCTAATAGCCTTTTCAACTTATAGCTCTCTTTCACTGACAATTACAATTTGCATGGCTTAAAATTTAATACTATGATTAGTACTAATGTCCTATATTTTACTTCATAATCTAAATGAGTAAAATATTATTTTTGTAGTTCACTGGCTCTTATACTTAGGCTGTAATGTTCAGTGTGTATTTCATTATGCAGATGAGCAATGGATGTCATCTAACATGATTTAAATGGGTCAACAGTATTTTCCTATTCACATTAATCATCCAGACAGCCACCAAAAAAAAAAAAAAAGGCAAAAAAAAAAGTCTTGAAAACTAACCTAGGCAATCTCTTTTTATCACTGACTCTTCCCACTAGTCAAACAACAGCAAACGCTTGCTCCAGGAGACGGGAGCCTCGCAAACCAGGGAGCCAAGGCTGGGCGCTGCTCCTCTCGCTGGTGCACGGCTCCTGCCGCAGCCGGTGCCGGCAGCGCTCCCCGGGCTGCCCGCGGCCCCGTGCCAAGAATGATTCTCGTCCCGCCAAGTTCAATGGGAGCTGTGTGTTGACAAACTGAGCAAATTTGAATCGGCAAAATTCGTTCTTGGCACGGGGACATGCAACTGCGCTGAATGCAAAAGCGTGCTGCCCGCTGACGCTGCGCTGGCAGCCAGGCTGTTCTTGCGTAAAGACACTTGTCGGAAAACTCCCACTAAAGTCAAAGGACACTGGATCAGGCCATTTATTGCCAATTGTTTATAAAACACATCAAAATTAAGGGCTCTATTCTCAAGCTGTGTAACCATCATCTATGGCCCATTTCATATATGGCATATTGCAAATAAAACAGTAATTTATAAATAACGTAGCGCTTCTGTGGAAAGGGAGGCTGTTCTAATAAATGCTAAAGGGAAAGAACGTAAGTACAGAACAGAAAGTAACAGGATGACCAGGTACCAAACATTCAGACTCATTTACTCAATAAATGTATTATTAGGATTAAAAACAAAAAAGAAGTGATCAAGATTGCCTCAAACACAAAAGTACTGCCGTAGCACAAAACCTCTGTAAAGGCAGAGATGACATGTTTGATTATATTACGGCGTAACAGGGCTGGCACAGCTTGCCTGGGAAACCCCACGCTGTTCATACCCTTGGGCAAATCCTGCCGGACAACACAGGGGAGGTCTGAGCTGCTTGGAGACGGGATGCGGGGGCTGCGAGGCAACAGGCAGGTGGGCAGTGGGACTCCTTACCTTCTCCCTTACCGCTGCTGGACATCCAGCGATGGATGGTTAAGCTTTATCAGTGACCATTCTCCGCATCCATCTTTATTTAGACACACTGATATCAGCACAGCCATTGATATTTCAGTTTATTTTCCAGTAACAAGCTTAAACCCTTGAAACTGGTTTTGGTTACCATTGAAAGCAGCTGTTATTTGCTAAATAGGCGTCAGTGATTCAGCACACATCTCTTCTCCAGAAGCTATACTGACCACTCACTTGCCAACAGAATCAGAAATTACTGATCCTGAGATATGAAAACCAGTAATATGGCTTGGGCACTGGCCACTGGCTTTCTCTGACAGCCTCCACTGTGCTACCTCTTCCAATTCATGCATGTAAATGAAGGCGGGTAAGAACTGAGCTTCAGCTTGCAAAGCAAACTAATCAACATATGGTGAAGTAGGAGGTTTCCAACTATTCAGACCTCACAAGACTTCATTTGCAACACTCATGTCCTGGACAAGTGTTTCACCAGTACCTAATAAACATCTGGGTAGAGCAGGCACCTTAACTGGATGCAGTAACTGTTCAGTGCAAAGACCTAAGGCATCCGTGGGCGCTGACCGGGTGGCTGATTTACAGTAAATTAAGCAATAACCACCACTATGATAACTAAGCTTCAGTCTTCGCCATGACCTTTTCTAGGTGTCGGGAACATGGAGGAGAGATCAGCATATTTCATGGTGTGACAACCCATGTGCAGGTCAGTATCTGGCACGCTTGTTTCTCCTGCGCCCTGTCCCATGTAATGCACGTGAGGAGGAGTTAAGACAACTGGCATTCAACAACTGCAAGTTTCTAAAGCACGTCTTTGGGATTGGTTCCATCCCTGCCCATCTGGCCCCTTGCTTTCCAGTGAGAAAACATCACATTTGGATCCCAAGACCTAGCTGGAAGCCCTGAACGGTACGGAAGGACCTCTGGGTTTCTCCACTGCCCCATACCCCATGGTCAACACCCCAGCTACCACTATGGGAGACTTCCTGGAGGAACTGCAAGCAGCACTCATCTAGTTGAAACAAAGACAATAAATCACAATTACAGCAGCTGCTTAATTCCTACAGAGGGGATCACGTAGTCCAGTTGCACTTGAGGGAGTGCCTCTCACCTCCAAATCTTGGCCTCACTCCCAGTCACTTCTCCTGATGCACATTTTACTGGTGTCAGTCACCCCCATAACACCTCCCTGCTGCATACGGTGCTCCAAGGATGGGTACAGCAAGGCCCATGACAGCCACTCCCCACACAGGCCAACTTAAAAAAAATAGAATACTTCATTTCTAAACTATCTTCACCAGGCTATTCACTCACTTTGTACAGTTTATTGGACTACTCCACCGACTGATTTTCTAAGACAGATAAGAGTAAGCACAGGGTCTTCGCAAGAAATTATGTCTCCAACTCCTTTTTCTAGTCTGAAAAGGGTTTACACAGCTCTGTTCCACACAGATAGTAAATCTGCAAGAAGCAGTAAATGTTTTGCTTTCCACAAGATGAAGATAATCTAACTTGCCAGCTAAATACGACAGGCATTTCTTCAGAGCAGGCTTAGCTACCTTGTCTGCAAAGCTGGGCAGTAATCCATGAAATTCTCCATGGGGACATCCCGCTTAACCAATTACTAATTTGCAAACTCAACTCAGAACTTTTGGATTGTCTTTCATGATTTGTCAAACATCCACCTCAACTCTCTTCTGTTGTTGTTGTTGTTGTTACAGGTTTGTGGTTTAAATATACAGATTGGCAATAGTACTGCGGGCTGGAGAGACAGACCTGTGTGGGCAGCAACCCGAGCCCACAGCTGGATCTCCCAGTTGCTCTGACAGGAGCCAGCTGCTTGCAAGTGAGGAAAAGTCTCAGTCAGAACACAGCTCACTTCTGTATTTATTTATTTGGTGCTTTGGTTCGATAGAAAGAGCTCCGGAGGCAGAACTGACAGGAGACACAAAATTTTTAAAGATATTAATTGCATTAAAAATTTTTTTTTGCAAAGACTTCCCATTCAGTTTGATACAAAAAAGGGCGTTTTTACTTCTAAGTAAAATCTAACTGGAAGAGAAGGCTGCATAGCTGTCTGTGTGTCATGCAAGACACAGGCACATATTGCATTCCTCATGGGAAGGACTGAAAAAACAAATAAAAAATGGACTAGTAGTAAAGCCGTGCATGTGGCAAGGAGTACAGACCGGGGCTATTAAGAAAGGCCAGTGATCCTGGCAGCCCTTGGTAAATTTGATGATAGTGCGGACCCGTCTTGACAGTACTTTACTAAACCTGCAGATCTGCACGGGGAAACATTGTTGTCTCAATTTTTCTGGTTATTTCAGCTGCCAAGGCACTATTTTTCTAATTAAAAAAATCAGGTCAGTGAAGTTGTTCAGTAAACCCCTATCCAGATGTGATTCATGATGCACTACAAATTATTCTGAGAATTATAAAATAGAGCTGGACAGGGACAGCATAAAAGCCTCAACTCTGGAGCAAGCGCTGGTGCTCCCACAACTTTCTGCAGCAGCCTAGCCACAGAACCAGGCACCTTCTGCATTCAACTTCGTATCTTTGGTCTGTCTCTTGGAAGACTTTGGTCAAACACCTGCATAAACTCTGAGTGAGAAGCTTTGGTGTTAAAACATATGAAAGATGTGATAACAGAAGTTATGTGTATTGACAAAATCATAGCTGAGACATGTACAGGAGGAGCTCTCAACTCCTTTTGACTCTAAAGTCATCCCCCAAACAGTGAATTCAGCCAATTATGTGCTAAGAATCCTGCTGCATATTTATTAAAATATGGAAACATGGAAAATGTGAAGTCCATTCCAATCCAACTGCATGGCCTACCGCAAAGTGATGTGACTGTGGATTCAAATTTTATGACCCTGGCCACAACTTTATAAACGTCAGGGCTCCCAATTCACATTCACTGAGCAAACAGCTACAGCAAAGTTGAGTCTGATGTGGCTGCTCCCCCTGCAATGGCACAGTCAGCAGAAGCGATGTGCCCATGCTCCCGCTGTGCCTGCTCATGGTGCAGCGGTTGGTAGTCTGTCACCACTTGTCACACCAGAGGGGACAGGAGACAACCAGTGCCTTTACCCCAGCCACCCCAGCAAATTATTTTCAGCTGGCTGAACTTCCAGCTGCCAACCTCCCACCAACCTGTTTGCAACCTGGAGCTGGTTCCCACAGCTGGAGATGCTGTTGCAGCAAAAGTTGCCAAAGTTTGTCTACCAGCTACCTTACTCTATACCTGATTTTGTGAAACAGTTTTTACACAAGAGTTAGTTGGACAAAACAGACCCCAAATGAACAAAAGCAAGACCGTCTTTATCAAGCAGGTTTTAGAAACAGCCACTTCTCCTGCAGTCTTTTGGTTGCTCTGCAATTAAAGTGTTTCCAGAAAACGTGTATTAGTTAAGGACTCTACAACCCAAAAGTCTTCAACAATGTAATGATACCACTCAGAAAACCCCTGGGACAGAGCTATACCAGCAAAATAATTCTTGCTGGTAGAACTTGATCTTTTTGAGGAACCAATGTAAGCTTTCCCAGAAGAGAAGTCTTCTCATGAGCTGAGCTTCTGCTGAATTAGTAGGGTGTGCCAGAGCATGAATATTTATAAACGCAGACAAGTCCCACTACTTTATTTATTTCTTTAAAGAACACCCATTTCCTTTAAGTCTCTGTCATGAACCATAAGAAGTATGTTAATAATAATCAGTGCAGAACAACCAGAAATAGGTCGGAGAGGTGAGACCTGCCTAGTCACCTCACAGGTGTTAGTTCAGAAAGCACATGGCAACGATATTAAGTCCCATCATCGCCTACCATTTCATCCACGACGCAAGAGTGTGACTCGGTTCTCAGACCTGCACAAACCACCGTGGGCAACCCCTCATCTCGGTGTCAAACCAGGATGGATTTGCAAGATGACTATCCACTTTGTCCAGTGGAGAAGGACCTCAACTCAACAACTCTAGATGAGTTTAGAAGCTCATTCCAGAGCTACAAACGCAAGCAGCATCCAAGCAGATCTGCAGTGACTGCACCATCTATTACATAAAGCATCTAACTTTTATGACTTGCGAAAGGAGATTAGGAGCTCACTGTTGCTTTTTTCCAACTCCATCTTCACCTTTGTCTGTCTGAAAATCTGAGACCAAACAGCTGGAATTTATGTGTGAAACAAACAATTTCTTTGCCATTTCCTTTCAATGTTATGCCACATCTGTTGACTTTCATAATTTAAAAAATATATAAGGCAAGACTTAATTTAAGTTTATGTACCACTAAACATGAAACAGATAATCTGAAAGTGTACATGTTCCTTTAGAGAACACCTGATATGCCGTAAGTATTAATGTATAAATTTAGATTGTGTTAATTTCTGCAATAGTCCTTCATGGTTCAAAATGAGCTTGATCTAAAATTGAAACATAGCTTTAAACAGGTATTTTAACCATAAATACCTGAGGGTAAACATCTTTAAAATGTGAAAGTTGGAGACTTTATACAGCTGGTTAGAGTGGCTGGTTATTTATCATCTAAACTTGAAAGAGAACAGTGCGACTTTCAAAAACACTCACGAAAGTTTTCTCAGGCTGCATGCTACAGAGTATGCCTGCCAAAAGCCCTCTGAGAAGCTCTGAAGAGCCCTTTATTCCCGTTTTCTAAGGCTTCCATGCAACAGGGCAGTTTGTTGAACACTTGGTTTCCAATATTTTCCTCTTTGTTCAGAAATTAAGAAGTAAAAGGAAAGACATCTACTGATTTGGAAAGGACAACAGCTCTAAAAGGAGAACTCTCCAGGGAATACGTCATTTAACAAAACAAACAAACAAATTTTCCGCACTTTGTTTCTATGTCATAAAACATTTCCAGATTGTTTTCCACTCAAATAATGTTTTTAATATGAACTATCTTAAAGGAATAAAAATAAATAATAATTCAAACTTCCCTTGTACAGGAACATCTGTAGTAACTACCTTCGAGGAACAGCCAGTTATCATATGGATAAAGTCCTTTGCCAATGAACAGTTCAGCTTGTCAATATTACCTTAAATGATTTCTCCTAGACCCTTTTAAAAACATGGCAAGATGATGCAATAACTAAGACCAAATAGAAAATTCTGACACTTCTTATCATACTAAACATAGCCACATACTATATTTTCCTGCCTGAATTGCATCCAATAAACTACAAGAACTTATTCTGTGGTATATGAATTTTTATGCCTACTCTCTCACAATTTACTCCTACAATTAAAACATGCACTATTCTGGTTATGTGATACACCTTATAAAGTGAAGGGGACTGCACTTAGGTAATTATATATGAGTATGAATCTATTTAAGATCGGGCATTTGTTTCTTTCACATCTCTAACCCAATGCAGTAAACCAAGATTGGGCCAAAGACAGTATTTTATTATCCAAGCAGGGCAGACTATATGGTCCTTATACATAATAAACAAGATGCAGTTGTTTTCAACTTGTGATTCGAGGAAACCTGGGAATTTGATGGCCACATCCAAAGAGCGTGAAAAGACTTCTTTTTAGAAACCACATTCATTATCAATTTGTTTCAGCTCCCTACATGGGAGTCCACATCACCACTGGAGGATGCTTAGAAAAACCCATGCTCAAAAAGCCTGAAGATCACGGAACCAATAGGTCACAGACAGGGAGGTCTGCTCTCAAACACAGAGTAGCATTGCCCCTTCTGTGGATGTTTTTGTCTGTCCAACAGGCAGTTGACTCTGACATTTACTGGAGAAGCATCCTGAAGAAGAGCACTGTACCGTGCAGCACTGGCCGGCAGTAAGCACCCGTCGCGGGAGACTCCTCGGGGCAGGAGCGCAGGGGAAGTATGGGTGCAGGAATGACCAAAGTACGGGACTGAGGAAGCACGTGCAACGTGGCAAGAGCCACCGAGCAGAAGTGATGCAAAGAACAGGAGCTTTGGTGACAACTGTGGAGATGGATGGAAAGGTCGAGGAGAGAAAAGTTACAGCAGTTCAGACAGAAGCATGAGAAGGGACAGAAGAAGCATTTGGCAAAATGGGAGAAGGTAGAAGATCTTGGAATTTGGCAAACAAAACCCAAGACTTACAGAGAGGGTAAGAAATGACTGACTGAGAGGAAACCCTTATTATGTAACAACCTGGTTTTAAAAGTTTTGAAACGGTTCCTCTTAAAAAGTCTTCTAGAGTCTGTTTTCACTTTAGATAACACTGAAGACTAGTGGTGTGACCTGAACTGCTGAACACAAAATATGAGTGACTTTTCTTAAATGGAAACTAGACCTTGACTTCATACAGTGCCTTTCATACTTAGTGTGCAACAAATTGCTTTAAATACTGGCAGGCAAACAGCCATTATGCACTCAAGAGCTCATACATAATAATACTTAGCATTTTTATAGTGCTTTTCATCTTCAAAGTGCTTTACAAACAACTCATTAATCTCAACCAACGCACCTGCAAGGTAGATAAATATCTCCACTGTAGGTGTAGAAAGACACAAAGTTCAATGGCTTATCCAAGGCCATGCATGCCACCAGCTCCCAAATCCCTGGCTCCTGGCTCCTAGTCCCATGAAGGATGTGAGCCCCGTCCTGTGTTGATATCATGCCTTTTCTTCGGCCACTCAGCTGTTAGGAGAACTTGTCCTACTGCAAGAAGGACGGTGGCAGACTAGCAGGAGAGCCTCCTGGTTCCAGAAGCAGGCAAGCTCCCAAGGACCGCTAGCTCCCACCAGGACCACCGACCTGAGGAAATGGGAAGTTCCCAAGACACCAAGGTGAGAGTCACAACGTAGGTTCTCAAACTGATTCACCACCGAGCAGTGAGCTGATAAAGCCTCTGTGTTGGCAAAAGCCTCTGCCTCTCTCCTTTATTTATTTTGCAAACTGCTGCACAGTCTCTGGGGCAGGAGACTCCTACAATCCAGACAACAGAAACCTGAAGCCTGAGGCCTCCAAGTATGGCCACAATGCAAGAAAACAACTTCAGCTTCGCTCCTCAGGCATTCTCTAAATGTTAAAAACTTAGAATGAACTTTGCCTAGCAAGAACAGTAACTTTCTCCCTTGCTGGTGACTGGAAAAAAATTCTTAATGCGATTATATCACGTAATTATACTTTTATCATCTTGAGGTTTAAAAAGATCTGATATGAATTATTTTTCATGCCTTTTTTGTTTTAAACCTCAGCAATACCAGGAATATCAAACCTGGAGCAGAAAAGAACCCTGGAAGATGGGAACTGTAACAATACATGTACTGTGCTACAATAGACCTTATAATGCCTTACCGTAAGGAAAAGAATAATGAATTTTTAGTAATGACATCTTTATTTCAGATGTTTTTTAGTCACTAGATTTAAATAAGTAAATCTGAGAATCCTTATCTGTTCAGCCTTCACATTCACAATCCCAGAGCTTCACACATTCTCCAGCCACTGCAGTTCCTCCCAGGGTAAATGGCTCATGTTTAGAAAAATAAGTAAGTCAGACAAACCGTTACAATAACAGAAAAACAAGATATAGATCAAGGCAAATATTTCCACACTTTTTCTTAAGATACCAGGGGAAAAAAATATCTCTACAAGCAATGGTATAACATGTTAGTTAAGTAAATACGAGCAGTAAAAGATAAATGAACAATAACAAAAATATACATAGCTAAAAGAGCAATTCACATGTTCTGCCTGCCTGTCCAGTTGACCTGGACATAAAAGCTAGAATAGGAAGAAACAATGAGTTTTAATTACTCTTCTGCATCTTAATTTTTTTAAACTTACAAAAGAAAAAACTAACAGGGTCACACAATCCAAAACAACATGAAGAAACAGCTCTTGATCATTAAGCAGAAACTACATGTTCCCCACATTTAGAAGAATTTTAAGATAATTATTCCATTGCTTTAAAGTGGGCTTGTGTCTGTCTGCCAACCCCATGCTTTTTTAAAAAAGTATGTCAAATTCACAATGCCTGATGAAAATAAAGGCATATAAGAGCAAACTAAAAATAAAATATACAGGAAATGCAATTAAATTTAATTAGATTGAACACTAACACTCACTCTGCAATCATAAAAAAAATTTCAAAAAACACTTTCTAAATAAAAAAAATCCACCATGATAATATTCTGCAGCTAAAATAATATACAATGTTTATATAATGTAGCTTTTCTAATGGAATGAAACAGATTAAAGAGAAACATGCAAGAAAAAAATTAAAATATGCAATTGCATTCACTAAACTCTGGAAGCATAAAAATTATAATGTAGTAAAAAAACCCCAACATGATAACACTAGTGCTGTAACAGTTTTTGTTATTTTGTTTAATAACTTGTCACTTTATTTGCAAGTAATCAAGAGACGTCAGAGTAACTTCTGTCGCTGCCTGTGCTCTTCCCTGCTTCTGTTTTCAGTCTAGGTTAACAGGAATCTTTTCTCCTAATTATCAACAAACTAATACCAGATTTTACTCATGGTGAGGTACGCTACCCATCAGTATAAGGCGATACTACATAAAAACAACAAAGAAAATAAAAAAAGCAGGAGGTGAGGCTTGAACACAGTTTTCTTTCAATTCCCTTGGGAATTGCGGTACTACAAGTCTTGGATTCCCAGGCAGAGCGGATCATGTTCATCAGTTACAGCAGCTCCTCTGGGCCTAAGTCCAGGTAGACTGCTTGTCTAAACTTGATGAAATATAGGCGCCATCAGGTAACAGAAGTGGTCAGGAAGACTCCAGAAATGTGTAACTAAAACCTAAAAAATGAAATTAAAACACTGCTGTAGCCAAACAGCCCCTTTCTACAGGATGCAATAACTGTAAGGCAGAGATTGTACAACGCACAGACCACTCCTTGTATACATTCTCTCGCTTTTTCACACATGTATTATGAAAGTTAGACCAGACACACAAGTATATTTTAAAAAACACTGATTTAAATACTCAGGAAAGAAACCACTGTAATAAATGCACACAGATTGAACAGGCACAACATCAAAAAAAAAAAGGCAAAAAAAAAAAGCAATTGCCCTGTAACCCACTCCCCCTCCCACTTCATTACTTCACAATATTTTTAAATTAAATTTTAATGCTAATAAATATTGCTAGATCGACAGCACTGGGATGTGGTGTCTAGAAGCACTGCAAGCTATCCAGGGCTGGCACATCACCACATCAAACTGTCAAAGAGAAGATGAGTCTGTCTCGCTAGAGGTGCATTTCCAAGTGGTACAGGAATGTGATTGTTTGGGAGCCGGGGGGAAGGAAGGAGGAGCAAAAAAACAAAAGAGAGGGAAAATTATAAAATCCTGAATTGAGATCATTGTAACTAGGGATCCTACAGGTGATTTTAAGGTAGAAAACGCCCTTTACAGACTGCTTACATGATCAAGCACTACTTTGAAATCATAGTTTGCAGTTGACCAGAAGAACTGTCACTTTAGACGGCTCAGAAACTCATATTTAAGCTTTTGCTTAAATTTCCTCATGATTCACAACTGTCACAACCAGATCATGTCTAGTATGTCTGAATATCGTGGAAAGAAAAAACAGCTTGGATTTCATGACACAGACCTCTGCTGCAGCATTAGCACCAGAACAGGTTCAAAACCAGAAGCAGCCTGTCTTCAGTGTGACTTCAGCAGAAACCCAGGTCGCTTCAGAATAAAAAAAAAAAATACTGTGACACTATAGAAATATTTTTTTGGTAGCCTCAACATTACACTCCAACTCATTTATAGAAAACCGTGCAAGAAATGAGGGGAAGCATGCCAGACAGGCTCAGCTTGGTGTCCCTGCACAGCTAGAGAACACCCACAACACACAATTCCCAAACTTTACAGACATGTGGTATGTTGTTTTTATATGCACCTTAAAGCTTCTGGTCTAGGTAGGGTAATTCAGCGCAAAAGCTTGAGTAAAAGGAATACATTATCTGAATGTAGAAAGCTGCTTCACGTATGTCCACTGTTAAACTGCGTCTTAGCCTGGTAGCTTAGGAGCAGCAGGCGTTAGGGCAGCCTCAGGCCCCGTTTCATTCTGCTGATGCCGCGCTGCCACAAGATCCTCCACAAATTCCTCCCTCAGTGCTACAGTTTCTCCATCCATCAACTAGTGCTCATTATTTCAGCCCCTTTTGTCCATCATAGCTACCTGCACTGCGAGCTCTCAGAGGCAAAAAAAGTTACGCTATATGCTCCTACGGCATCTGATGTCGTGATTTTGGTTAGAGGAGCTATCTGCTCTAAAATACAATATAATTCACAATTTGAGGTCCAGAATTTCTTTAGGGATGGTTAAGTCCTTCATCCTTTCTGTTCAAACACAACATATTACAGTAAACAAGCTTAGAGACCACCAGAGACCTATGATATACTACACCACTGTTTGTGATATTTTAAGTAACCAAACATGCAAGAACCAAGAAGCCAGAGACTTCACTTGCAGGCTTGGCAGGGTCATCTTCTGGTGTAGATTTTAAAAGCCTGTATCTCTCTTTTCTTTAATTTAATCCCTAGAGATTGTGAAGTGGTATCCTTTATTTCATTGATTTGCTGTATAAGTATAGAGAAGGTTAAATTTCGTCATTTGGTTCTCTGTAGAGCAACACTAAGATTTGCGTGTTGGTTAACGCTGCGTTTGTGAGCCTGCAGAGACCTACCCCTTCAGTAAGAGACAAAGTTTGCCTTTTGTGCTGCCCAAAGCCAGCACTAAACTGCACACTTGGAATTAAAATCACAGACATGACCTTTACACCCGATTACACGGTATTATGTTGAGCCTTTCCTTCTCTACCTGAAACCAGGTAAGGAAAAGCCAGACAAGGACAACAGCTTCTGGCAGGCGATGCAGAAGTTGTGCATGCAAACTGGGAGTGCTCCTCGTCACTCACGGGCACCCCCCACGTCTAACTCTGAAGACTGAGAGAGCACTGTAAAACCTATTTTGGAAACATGGCAGCAAGCCAAGTCCCTGTGATGGGGCATCTCAGTTTCTTGGTAGAGGCTTTCCCAGAGCTTTCTGGTGTCTTCCTTCAGGGCTCATAGCCTACGCACGCAGCTGGACACCAGTCCTTAGACAGAATTGCTGCACCAGGGCGGTGAGCTGCTGCGGGTGGTGGAAAAGTTTTAGAGCTGTGCAATGGGAATGGAAAGAGAAAGCAGCTCCTTCCTGCTTAGGGAAAGGTCTAGGTGAGCTTTAAGGAAAACACTGGAAAATGGAAAATGACACACGTAAAATAAACTTCCAAGCCAGTTCAATTTTGCCTGAAGGATTACAGCTAGGCTTACCTCAGTTAACTTCTGGTATCTAAAAACGTACCTGTCCAATATATTTATCACAGGCTAAGTACTGGCAGATATAGGACACTGCCTGGGACCTGGCCACCCAAGATACAAGGCACACAGAGCAGAGAAAGCATTCACAAAAGGCTGAAACTATGTACTCTTCAGGAACTTGTCATGAATTTTGTCTCTATGTGGATTTTAGTTGTAACCTCAATGGTGACACTCCAGCACCAGGTCAAAGGCCACCTTCCTACAAAGAAGAAAAGACTTCTTATGTACAGGAATGAATGGCTACATGAGTAGGCGTGGGTCAGCAAAGCTGCTGATGTGGCAGAAAATGTTGTGTTTCAGCAGCTAGCCACCAACTAAAAACACTCAGGTAATGCCTAACATCACTTATACAGATGACTTAAATGTAACCGTACATGAAAATGCCGCTACTTTGAAAGCCGGCAGCTGTGCCAGCCTGGCTGTAGGCTGATGCCAGGAGTGGGGATGCCACCCTCCCTCCTGCATCAAACGGGACCGGCGCGCTGCCGACCCGAACACAGCCTCCACTGCAGTGGCTGGTTTTCAGGTAGATCAACAAGTTGACCCAACTCACGCCACGGCTGGACATCTGCGAATGACTTTCCTTCATTTAAAGGCAATCTTAGCTAATGCTGGCTGATTGAGAAACCTAAGCTCACGGAGAAACCACACCCTACAAATCCATCCACAGCCAGAAGTGATAGATCCTGTCAGAACAAAGGGGCTGTGTGCTGCCAACAATACATTACCTCTCAACTGAAAGAAGAGAACAATTAAACACTTTATTGAAAGGGGAATATTTTTTCTCTCGTGCCTCAAACCATGAAAGTGCCTGTCTCCCCCAGAGTTACTCATTGCTGCACTGTTGAAATGGGAATAATTCCTCGTCTGCCTGATTATTTTCAAGACAGGGATGAAACTACCTTAGGATCATTTGAAAAATGTTAAAAGTGTACTACAATCAAATGGTTTGAACTTCCACCGTGCATCATTTGCAGCTGATAATGCTAATGTTATATTCTGGAGACATGAGTCTGTCTACAAATTAATGGCAAATGTGAATTAATATTTTCTTCCAGCTAATTGCCCAGCTCATGTATTGCACAGTGCAGCCAAGCATCATTTGATCTTGAAAACTCTCTAGCGAAAGTTTTCAATCACTTTTTCTCATCTGCCAAAATCCCTCAGAATTACAGGACATATTTCATTATCAGTCTGGAATACCAGGAAATGTTTAGTTAAGTCTCCCCAAAACTGTTATCTGTATATGGTGCGGTTATTTTTTTAAAACGCATTAATTTAAAAGTATTGAAAGTTACCATAGGTGAGGATTAGTTTTTTGAGTTGTACATTTCTAAGTTTCTTTTTAACAGTGATGAAAGATATGGATGAAAAGATACTTTTAGCATTTCAATATTAGTAGTGCTAAGAAGATTTTTATGATTCATTCTTAATATGAGAGTAATCTCATATATGTTGAAGTTTATGGTTAAATACACTTATTTATCAAAGGGCAAGTTACAACAATTTTTAAAAAATAAATGTAACTCCTATTTCAAAATGCATCATCAAAAAGATGGAAACAGATTGATTCAGTAGCATATGACAGTTAAAAAAATCTGGTATGCATGCTTTGATTTCAGCAAAAAAGAAAAATACCTTATTTTGTGCCCTTCTTTCACTCCCTCTTAAAAATATTGAAAAGGTTGCATTTCATGAGACCATGAGCATTATCAAGGGCTGCAGACTAATAAAGTGCAAGATATGGACCATGTGTATCAGAAATACTGCTTAGTAAAAGATTCAGTAAAGTTTTTACAGATAACTCAAAGAGACAGGAGTCTTGTATTAGGCAGTCATTAATGCTCTATCTTCTAACCTAAATTCACTCAATTTCTTAAGTTTGGTCAAATGTTTCATGTCAATTCCAATGCAGAAGTGAAACAAACGCGTTCCCATCTGTACAGAATGCACAAACTGGCTAAATATTGATAATGATAAAGATCAACTCCAAATTAAGGTTAAGGCAATGAAAATTACATGTCCCTAAAATACATTTCAGTACTTTATTTTTCACAAGGGAAAAATAAGGTACTGCTTCCCTGAGGACCAGCAGGCATGCTCAGCTGCGTTCATGAAACAAAGCTGACCACAGGTGTTTGATGAAGTCTGGATAATGAATAAATATTTCATGAATAAAAGTAAAAGAATATAAAAGGAAAGGAAACTAAGTACACTGGGGGAAGGATGCCTCAACTCAGCTCAGATGCTGATTCTGCTAACTATTCAGAAAGATGCTAGATTCTCTATAGCAGGCTGTGAGGGTGAGGAGGTGACATGCTGGCAAGTCCAGGTTCCCACCTACAGAATAAGTGGGTTAGCGACAGCAATAGGATATCAGAAACTGCTGCAAAAACAATTCCCAGAGAGTGAAGACAGTCCTCTCCCCTTGCAGGTGGTGGAAACTGCAATGGTTTTGGATACATATTATTCAGTAAGGTAACTGATTTGATCTTGACTGTGTTTCTGGAAATCAAAAAGCCATGGAAATAGAGATTTGAAGAGATTTACAGCAGGCACTTTATTTATTTATTTAACCACCTCCCAGCTAGAGACTCCATAGCATGCTTCTGTACATTGACATGCAGAGTTCAACATAAAATGGTAATTTAAAAGTTGACTACCGGTTTTATCATCCTAAATGGCAAAGCCACGTCTGACCACAAAGAAAAACACCACATAAAATTATATATATATATGCGCTCTGTGTAAAGAACATAAAGCAAATCACTTCATATTGCCTCTGTCACTTGCTACACCTTCTATTGGTCCACTCTCTGCAGGGTCCAAACTAATATTTCTAACTTCTTTAATGCTTCAGAATAGTTTGATGATTTTTATATAAATACCCTGCTGGAGAAGAGTTTATTATTCCTTTGAAATACTCAGTTTTGCCTAGACTAACTATGAAGTACAGACAGTACTCAACCATGCATTACTGAAAAGACCCATGAATCAAACTTGTGATCTATAGGGCCTAAATAAGAATGCTTTGTAATAAAAAAAAAAAAATAAAAAAGTCTGATTTCTAATGAGACTCAGTACTTCCAGGCAAACTTGGAAGTGCAAGACTTGAAGCTGTACTGCAGCAAAATCAAACTCCAGCTATGCCCCCCTGCTTTTTTTTAAAAAGGTTTAAAAACACGTTTATGTATCTCCTCTTCATTTTACTATGGAGGGGAAAAGAGTAACGTTCTCAGAAAAAATTTGAAAACAATCATTTCTAAAAGGCTCTGCATCTGCAGAAGAAAAGTATCTCTTAACATCTCACATACTGTGGTGCTGGAGACAGCTAGAGCTTCTACCTGAGAGCAGTTTCCAGGTTTATCAGTACCCATTCAAGGAACCTGCATACTAATTCCCAGCTCCACAAGGGGCTTAACAAGGTGGTGTATAAGCAAATGGACAGCCTGGGAACACTGACTAAACATCTAAGAGATGTATCACACACCGTGAGTCTACAGTGACCTAATTTTAAGTCTGGCCAACAATATGCTACATCGATTATTACAGAATACTTAGTCATAGTTAGAGATAGGGAAGCAAAATGAGAAATCAGTTATATCAGTATTTAACACAGTAAGTAACTAATTTTGCAAGGCATGTCTTCTCATCAATCATTTTCCTGTGGCTCAAAGTCCTGAAACTTCACTACAAGGAATTAGGGGCTTCTACTCTACAGTGATTTACTTGCCTAAAACGAAGAAATCAATAAAAGACTAATATGCCTTAAACCATCTAAGTTGTATTTGTAGATGTGCAGTCCTTTGGTGTCTTCTACTTTATTATTAATGAAGTATCACAGATGCCATTATTGTAATACCTGAAACTGTCATAATATGTAATTAGACCATTTACAAGCCAATGAATCACCATATAATCTGTACTATTGTCCTGCTTTGAGCAACACAGGACTAATTTCTCTTCTAATGCTTGGGAAAACTGCACTTTTAGAAGACTCTAGTGTCTGAATTTCAAGGTCTCAGTGTTTTCGAGCTTGCCAGGTGCATGGATGAGGAGCAAGACCCAGGCACTTGACCCACGCTGGCAAAAAGGATTATTTCATACCATGAATGTCACATTCAATAGAAATTAGAACGTTTGCTGAGAAATTCTCTCTCTTCCTTGATGGCTGCGATCCTGAGACCTTCCTGCCCCAGTGCCGGACCCCTGAGGCCTTCCCTTCCTCCCGAAGCTGTAGCACTCGCAGTGTCTGACATTTGCTGTCCACTGCTGGGAGTGAACAGCTTCCTACTGATACAATTGACTGAGTATAATCCATGTATATTTTATACTGGTATTGGGATCAATATTGGTTCTTTAGTATTATTAATGTTAATTATTTAGTCGTATTCTATTAAATCTGTTTATATTTCAACCCTCAGGTTTCCTTGTTTTCTCCCGATTCCGCTTCCTGGGTGGGGAGGGGTCACTGGGTGATAGAATAGTTGTCTAAACAACAATAAATTGTTGTGGGTTCCTCAAACCATAACAACTATTTACAAGTACAAAGTGTGATAAGACACACCGATTTGATGTGTCTATGTTCTGGATGTTTCTTAGTTTTCTTTTACAAAATGGTAAATGCAATTTGCTCTTCTGTGCATCACCTGTAAAATTATTTTCAAATACTGTTCAAGAAAGGGTGGCAGCCAAAATGCAGTTCAACCCACTGCAAGGCCACTCTGAAATGCAGTGTTTGAGCCTAAGAATTTCACAAAGGTTTGTGCAAGCCACTCACACCTTTACAAAGTTGTGTACCTTCTCCTTGGGTTGACAGTGTTGCAATTCTGACACTAGCAAAGCAGAGACTATTCAAATAAATTCCCTATATGACTACTGAAAAGGCACAAACTGTCTTTTTAACCTCCTAAAATCTTTCATTCAACTTACTTTCTTTTTTCAAATATAATGAAGATTTTTTTAGGCTAGCCTAAGTACTTCTGATATGTGGAGGAAGTATTTAACCAGTATAAAAACTTCCAAGATCTCTGCTGTTCAAATGCACTCATGCAGAAACAGTTCCATAATAAAGAAAACTTTCATCATTTATAAAAATATAACATCAGAAATATGAAAAATATCACAAAGGAGGCTATAAAAAAGTAATTTTCCTTCAATTTAGGTAGAACAGATTCCCTTAGGTGAACAGAAATCTAATTTAAATTACTCCTGTCTTTCAGTATTTGCAAATTAAATTATACTGAACTGTCCAATTCAGAGAAAATTTGATTTAGTTTAATCAGTCTTGTCTGAACTATGACAGTTTCACTTTTTCAACTTCTGGAAATGCATATCCACTAGGGGAGCTGAACAAGGTTTGATGCCTGAAGGGAAGGTATGAAGGCTTAACAAATTTAAACAGTTTGACTCTTAACTGGACGACAGACATCAGGTTTCTAGGTGTGGAGGGGGCTGGAGGCAGTGGCAGGGCATAGACACATGGCCAAAACAATATCCAGAACAAAAAGGTTGCAGACACAGAACTGCTGAAGCAAATAATGAAGCTGCACACTAAATTTCAATTCATTTGAGAGTCAAAGAAACCATTGTTTGTATGGTATTACATACTAAAAATTGTGATTCCGTTCCACACACGTGAGAATGAAGGTTCTGACAGCTGTCAGAAATAAAACAAATAGGAGACTCTGAAAGCCAAATGTTGCAGCTCTTCCCAGAGTTCAGCTGATGCTCAGATTCCAAGAGTCCAGTCAAACTGAAATTTCCTTATGGATATGAGCCTTCACCACTGAAAAAAAAAAAAAAAAGATGTGGCACTTCTGCCCTGCAAAATTCAGGATTAACTATGAAGAAAAGGCCTTTACATTTTCCAGTGGTTTTCAAGACTGTTGGATAGAATGAAAAATAAAAGTACAGTAGAAGATCACGATCAATAACATGAGAAAAGGGATTGAAATTTTGTTATGCCAGGTGTAAAGCATTGCAATATTATGCTTTAGCTGAAAGCACACAGCATTCAGTTTAATGTCTCAGGTAAAATGAATCTGTGATTACTCCATCCCCTATTACTACACTAAGTATTTAACAATCTTAAAAAAATTAATCATACAAGTCTTTCATCAAGATCACTGTCGGGATTTTCCCATCTGTTCACACATTTAAGATTCTACAACGGTTCCTAAAGAGAAACACTCACAGAAGGGTATGCCCCAAGAGCTTCCAATCTTATTTAATGTGAGGCAATAAAATCTGAGGGGAAGGAATGAGAGGTAAGTAACATTACCCCAATAAGGCAGCGCATTTTTCAGCGAAGTACAGCATCGTGTACAATTGTTCTTGCGTATTACTAAGTCGCGGAGTGATGGGAGTGATTCACTTGTGAAAGGTTTACGTGGTAGAGAAGGTGCTGTGCGGCGGACCTGGGAGCAGGAGGGATGAGGGCACCCGAGAAGCCACCACACGGGCTGAGGCGCCAACACCTAACAAGTTCTGCGGTTGGACGGGCTGCCAGAAGCAGCACGTACACTGCTGTCACCTTTTTCTGTCAAACACTTAAATTCTACCTGCAAAAATCACCACAGCAAAATACTCCTGCGGCCTACCCGTACCGTTCATCGCTGCCCCGCTCTGGCCGGTGTCCGCCCAGTGAGGCGAGGCGCCCAGGCCGGCCTCAAACTCCAGCACAGCGCCGAGGGAACGCGCGTTCGTGACAGCACAGACCGGAGACAGCTGCGGCCGCTGCTTCGGGACCCCGCTGCGGCTCCCCAGGCCCCGCCGACCCCCCACCCCCCGGGACACCTTCCCGCGCCCCGGGCGCTCCGACTGGCGCAGCGGGTCTCTGGCCGCCGCCGGCCGTGTCCCCTCTAGGTCCTTTTGCTCCTGGGATTTCCAGGCAGGCCCCAGCTCGGCGGCGGCCGGCGGGAAGGGCGGGAGGAAGCCAAAGCGCCGCGCTGCGCCCGCGCCTCCCTCCCCCCACTCCAGCCCTGCGGCGGCGGCGCGCGCTCACCTCCGCTCCGCAGCACGTTGACAGCTCTGGGCGCCGCCATCTTGCCCACGTGAGGCGGGGGTCACGTGGCCGCCGGCGGCAGCGCAGGGCGGGGGAGGGTAAGCCCTGACGGCCTGGCGCCGGGCGCGCGCGCGGGACGTGGGGTCGCGGGGCCGCCTCGCGCGCGGCGGCCGCGCCGGCGGTTGTTGGGGGCAGCGTTGTGCGCGCGCCGCCTGAGGTAAGCCCTGCCGCGCCCCGCCCGCCTGCCCGCCCGCGGGTCTCGGGCAGGTCCGTGGCAAGGCCGGGACGGGGGTCCCTGAGGGCACCTCAGGGCCGCCCCGGCACCCTGCCCGAGCCGGGCGGCGGCCCGGAGCCGGCGGCTGTCAACTCCGTGCAGCCCACCCTCGCTGCCCCGTAGCCCTGGCAGGGCGCAGCTTGTCAGCCGGCGGGCGCGGGGCCCGACCGCGGCTCGGCTGTGGCTGTGGGGCGGGAGCGCCCCCTTCCCGCCCTTCAGCGGTGGAGAGCTGCGGGGGTTTGAGCGAGGCGGTGGGGCGGGCGGCGTGGGGCACGGCGGGCTCTGCGGCCGGCCCCGCGGGACAGCCTTCAAATGTCAGTGCTGATCCGCGCTGCCGTCAGTGGTAGCTTCGGCCTGTCCTACCGTGGGATGTCGGGCGGCCCTCGGGTTGTTCCCCTGAAGTACTGCTGAAGTGCCCTTCCGTATAGTCTCCATCCTGCTCAGTTTTGTAACGTGCCTGGCAGGCTTGGAGACGGCACTCTTTCCACCGGAGACGTGGCAGAGAGACAGCACTTTCCAAAGCGGGACTCGGTCTCAGAAGAGGTGCAACCATACTGCTCCATGAGTGCTGGAGCTACCTCCTAATTTCTCTTCCACCCTTTCTTTAAAAAAAACCAAAACACACCAACACTTATTTGTAGTTTTGTGAATAAAAAGATGAACTACTCTTTATGAAAGTTTTTGCTGTTAGATTTGTTGTAAAGGCCTATGCAGAATCTGAAGGGTAAAGTTGAACCCTAAAACTCAAATATTTTTCTAGCTAAACTCATTATTTCATCTGCATAGCCAAACTTCATGCTTCTAGAAAAAATCTAAAAGAGCAAACTTTTCGGTAGAGCAGCATCTTTCCAGCCTTTTTGTGGTACAGGTATCGCCGTACTTTAAAGAAATATCACCGTCTTACACAGTGTTGGTGTTGTAGGTTCCATTTGCAGTCAAAAATCAAACTAAACTTCCAATGTCTATTTATCATTTTTATTTTCCACCATTTTGTTTCCTTGCCTGCATTTGGCTTGCCTGTATGAACAATTAAACACATTCTGAAATTATGTTATTATGGCTAGTCAGAGTTTAAGAAAAACTTACAGGACATAAGTCCAGCAGCTGGCAGGCAAATACTAAACCTAAAGGAATCGAATTGCCAAATGAAAAAATGAAAGGCAAGCATTAGGGTGGTGTGAGGAGACAAAAATGTCTAAGTAATGTAAGTATCCTCTCTTGTATCCTCACACACGTGTAATGACCTTTGTATCCTTACACACATGCATGTGTACACACATACTGGTAACCTGAGGGATAAGTAAGCAAATTCTCAAATGACAACAGGAGGCTGTTTATCTCCTGGTATAGCTATTAGTAGTTTTTAACTTCACGTGTACAAACTTTATGATTTAGTTAACAAGAATAGACTCAAAGCCTATGGGAATATCTGATGTTATTTACCCCCTGTACTCTGGAAAAAGCCCTAAAAATGTATGAACTTAAAAGTTACAGTGTAGGTATTTCTGCCTTTAAGGAGCAAATTCCAGGAGTCCTCTGATCAAAAAAATGTGCTGTGATCGTCTCGATGGTCCTATACAAGCATCGCTAGCAAAAGTGCATCAGTTAATCGGCCGCCACAGCGCGATAGGCAGCCTATCATATAGCTTATATCCAGACCACATAGTAGTTTAAAGATCAATACAATAGCTTGCACTGCCTCCAAAAAATGAAACAATCCACTTCTTGTAGGCACATTCTGCACCAACTGACATGTTCCATCATCATTATTCAGTGAGGGGAGAATGACAGGATTTTAAAACAGAGCTAGAAATAAATGAAGAAACAGCGTTGCTAAACTGCCCAGTTACACCTCGTGAGCATCGTTACCCACTGCCCACTGGTGAGAGGTGTGCACACATTTCATTTGTAGGGCAGATATGCGCACGCCTTCACCTCATTCCTAATTCTACAACACAGCGTGGTCTTTCAGGAGTCTGAATCTCATCAGGCATCATTTTATCTTGTTTTCTGTCTTGGCAAGGCTTTAGGAATGCAGACAGCCAACCATTGGTTCTATGACAACCATGTGTGGTGTGAAGCAATTGCACATTATTGCTGCTTGGCATAAGTAACTACACGTGTGCTGGAGGGGGTGCGCCTCAAGAGAACAGCACACTTCACGTGAAAGTAGCCATGCATGATGAGTAATTCACCATCTTTTCCTGAACTGTCACTACAGGGGAGAAACAAAGTGCTCCAAGGTAGCCTAGTCTCACCTTTCTTAGGTCAGTCAATAATTGTTTCCTACTCAGTGGAATGAGGTCACTGTTAGAGAAAATGAAGTGAATGCTTGGCTTTTGTCTACAGCCGTAAGACCAAAATTCCCTATTGTAACAGCCTGAAAACTGGTGATGGCATAACAAAATACAGGAAGTGGAGACAATACTAGTTATGCTGCTACCACCTTTGTAATTACCTTGTCCTTCAGCATCAGGTTATTTCACAAATACTTGTAGGTATGTGCTAGCGCTTAGACTGGACCAATTGCGTTTGCGTATCAGAAACCAAGAGGGGATCGATTGAATTACGATTGATTACATAGCAAGAGAACAACTGTAATTTTTGCAGTCTCTGGATGAATCTTAAGCCTAACAACAGTCCTTATTCTGTAGCCTCTAATTTATGCTTAGATGCAGGTTTTTTCCTTTTACTAAGAAATATAAATAACATACAGGTTTGTTGGGAGCTTTACACCAGTAAAATGGGGATGAGTATCTCAGATGAGGAGAGATACCCCATATGCTAACACAGCAAACCTGAAAAATCATACTCTGCCATGTTCAAGTTCCGTCACCAAAAGAAAATACGCCTCATGTATAATTGTCTTTTCTTTACATTTGGCAAATCCTCTGAAATGTTTAAGATGGACAGTGATGTCTCAAGCTGTCTTGAGCTTCAGGTTGAGAGGCAGCTTTGGAGAAATCCCTTTTCAGCCCAGGGTGTTCTGAACATATTTGTGTGTTATGTTCTTCAAGGAGAGTCTTTCACATCCCATCTCACTTACTTTGGCTCTGTGCTGTTGGAGTCAGCATATTCTAAATGTAGAATCTCAACTTTATTTCCTCCCAAGATTGCACAGGCTGATATTAAAATAAGAAAAAAATGCTAAGGAAGAGATAAAGCTAGGTTTTTAAATACAAGTTTGAAAGCAGTCTGTAACAGTCTATAAAACAACAGAGTTATGCCTTATGTATAAATGAAATCTTATATAGAGAAATATAGAAATATGCTTCTAGTTTAAGTATAGCAGCTGGATACTTCTGGGGTTAGGCTTAGACAATCTAAGGTTGTCTCAAAAGATGATTTAGTTCCACAGCAGTTTTTGCTGATGAGGCTGGTGCTGTTTGGGTCCTGCTCTAATCACAAATAGGTATCCTTTTTTCAGCACTGGTGTTCATCTGATCCACGATGAGACAGTTTGGAGTCCTGAACTTGCAAAAAACCAAAACTCCTCCATTGGAGACAGAAAATATGTATGATCAGACAAAGCTACACCAAATTGTTACATCACAGCTCTAGGGAAAGCAAAATGACATATTCACAGTCCCTATCATATTAAATTCATTCTAGGCAAAGATTTTGTCTTTCCCATGAAACTGTGAAAGTTTTAAAAACATGAACACCGCATACAGCTCTGAGGAAGGCTTAACTGGAAGAAAGACGAGCATCTAAAAATAGCAGCTATTGAACATGGAACACCTCCTTATTGCCATAGCATTTAGAAACAAAAAAGGGGATGTCAAGCTCTTCCCATTGATATAGATTTTCTTTTACGTTTTAGCTCTTCAGCTCAAACTGTGCAACAACCGTAAGTGGAGCACATACCTCCTATATGAGGAATGTTTACAGCATTACATGTTCTTTATTTACTAAAGAAAGAAGCTAGTGCAACTCTTGGGGAAAAAAAAACAGTGCACGGTACTGCTCCTGCTATATAGGTTTTTTTGTAACAGCAAAGAGGGAATTCTGAAATGCTGTTCCCAAGGCTTTGTCTTCATCATGTCATTACCTGAGATTCCTTCAGTTTGGGTGGGAGCCTTATATCTGAAATGATCTTTGAAGAGCAGAAGGGGGGACATCTTTTTCCCTTTTTCTCTTTGCTTCTCTAGTCTGGAGAATTAAAAATATTTTGAACGTGGAAATCTGGAAATTGTTAGATTAATGGTGCTTTTTACACTAGCTTGTACCATTATAGGTCTAAAAGGAAGCTCAGATATAGAGTCTGTAGTCTCGTTTCTTGCAATGCCTGTTACTGCAGGCTTTAGCGTAAGGAACAAAGAACCTAGTAAGCATGTATTTGAATGAGTAGTTTTGAGTGGAATCTGGTATTTGCATTATTTTTCTTTTTACATTGTAAAAAAGATTTGAGTGATAGGGAGGAAAGTGCATTCCTACAATTTTCCCTCCAGTTATGGCAGATAGCATGCCCTGCCTGAGCAGAGCTTGCATCTATTTGTATTGCTTTGTGTAATAGCCTTCCATTTTTACTGCTTTCACCAGATTTTTAGCCTCACAATTCCAAATACTGCCACTGGTATGGTTAATAGCCTTTTGTAATGAAACATTTTAATAGATAGAACTCGGGGTTTGACTGAAATCTTTCTGATCGTTGGAGAAAGAGCTAGCAGTTTAAAATGGCTGGAAATACTGACAGCATGGGGAAAAAATATTCCCCGTGACTTTATTTTTTTGAGACAACAGAAGTACCTGCAACAGATACTTGCTTATGAGATACATATTTTAATATTTTACCATGCTGTCTTTTTGTCAACTTCAAGTCCAAATTACCCTAGCAAGCAATGTTTCACAAAGCAGTAACATTAGAAAATATTTTTCAATTTGAAAGCTGAGATTCCAAGGTTTCAGGTGATAGGCTTACAAATATAACAGGTATTTCTAGCTCTAACAGTTTGATACTGATGAAATCAGGTCAGAATTGAGACTGGGAGAAAAGGTAAAATGGCAAAATATGCAACATCAGATTTTCAAGCCTTCTAGTGTGTGACAGTCATACAATATGATAAAGGAAAAGCATAAAGAGCAACGAAGTCTCAGTGAGAGACAAAAAGGAATTGAAAAAATGATCTCTATAAGCAGACGTAAATGCTTCGTATAGGCATTATGGGCTGCTTGCCCTCCTGCTGACATTGCAGAGAGAGACAATAGGTCAGTCCTGAATTGCCTAAACTGCCACATAGCAGCTCTGTGTGTTTGTTCATAGGAGGCACAGACATTTACTGCCCAAGATACTGCTTCAGCTACATAGACCTTTATTCCCCCTACTACAGCAGTTAAAGTGTCCTTCAAAGCCTGCAGCTTCAGGTAGCTTGCTTTCTCAGTTCTGAAACTATAGGTATTCTGCTGTATTTCTTCATGTTTAGTTGTTAAGCTAGACATTGTTTCCTAGTACCTACAGTAGGTAACTTCTGTGTTTCAAAATATATGAAAGGGAAGAGTGACTCAGGTTTCTAAACATAAACATTTTTCAGAGCTTGATTAACCTCTTCGGACCAAATCTTGGATTAGCACCATTGACAATAGCTTTGCATGGAAAGAAAATTTGTCTCTAAGAGTTGAACTAAATTCACCATTTTAGATACTCTACTGAATTTTCTTGAAGTAGATTCACTGTTGCTGTGACTGGATTTGTAAGGGATGGAAGGGCAAACCAGCAGCGTCTACAACGAAAAACTTTAT
Source organism: Burhinus oedicnemus (assembly GCA_008921705.1). Classification (NCBI taxonomy): domain Eukaryota; kingdom Metazoa; phylum Chordata; class Aves; order Charadriiformes; family Burhinidae; genus Burhinus; species Burhinus oedicnemus. Next base: position 4,212,255 of record VFFE01007669.1, read on the forward strand.
ACTTCCAGATCTTACGCATAATCTGAAAAGAATATTCAAATGCACAAAACTTTTAAATGCTGTACCAGTATGTCATGCAAAGTTTCACTTGATGTTTGAGTGAAGTGACTGAAGAATCTGGATTTAATCAAAATGCAGAAAAAAAGTAAAAAATTAAATCACATAAGCCTATTACTAGTGTTCGCTCTAAGTTCCTGTTAGTATGTACTAACTCAAAAGAAGAACAATAGCATCTTAAGATAAGAAACCTAGGATAACAGATTATATGTTTTAACAAAAATAATTTTTACCCAGGATTACTTTGGTGTCACATTGTGCCGAGAATAGGAGAGGGCTCTAATAGCATTCAGCTATCCAATTCCTACACATCCAGAGATGGAAAGTTGCTGCTAAGCCACCATGTTCATTTGTCACCTCACAAATCCACAAAATGAGATGGCCCCACTATCTAATTGCAATTCTATATAGACAGCTGTTATTAGTTCACAGGTCCTCTCTCGGCACAGAAAAGTCAGACGATACTAGCCATAGCTATGCTATTTTCTATACCACACTGATAAGTATTTGTTTAAATATAGTAGGAGGTACGTGTTCTTAATTACATTAATACAGGAATATAAACAGGAGTTACACAAAACTTAAACTTTTTATAAACAGTACTGAACTTTATTTCATAAATATGACTCACTGAACAGCTGAAGTTGCTGCTGTGTGTACTTGAGAGACAAGAATCCTGCAGCTCACTTGGCAGGTGAAATTTGTTATCCTGTTCAAAACCATGGAACAAAATATCCAGACTGGCAAGTCAGAAAGCTAGGAATTTGTCTAGTAGCATCCATTGAAACCTGAGTGTTTAGTCAACTTTACCATTAATGCTTATTCTCTAAAATGTAAGTTTGAACAGACTTGCCCCAAAAGCCTATCAAACTACACTGGCACGTGCTCCCCAAACAGTAGTCTCAGCAGAACTATCACTGCTTTCTAGCTGTTATACAAGACATTATTGCCTCTTTCTCTCTGCCAAGGGATAGTCCAGACACTTCTTAGACCACTTCAGGCAAAGTCAGCAGGGCTAGTTTAATTTGCTGATGAAGGTTGTTTCAGATAATTGGCTTAATTAACTGTAATGGATTAGGGAGTACTCACATGGTCTTTCCTGGCAGCACTACTGCAGAAGCTCTAATCTGCTGCAGGATGGCAGGATTCAAAGTTTCTAGATCTCTAAGAGGCTGTTTATTCATATCTTTGGTGCCAAGAATTAGTAACAAAATAGCCCTTGTAATCCCGGTCATACCTTTGCTGTCTACAGGCCCATCCCAACAACTTCGAATGTTCCCAGACGCTACTGGAATGAGAAACCGCACTCAGCCTAAGACTGTACCTTCACCACTAAGGGGACCAGAGGCACTCACTCACCTCTTTCAACAGTGTCAACATAAAAAGAAAAAAATAGTCTGATAGGTTATGAAAAGATTAATCTGCCCTAATCACCATGTGAGAAAAGTTTCAGTTTATCTAAGGAAAGCAATTTTGTCCTTCTGGCTCAGTAGTTTTTTTTCATATCCATCCCACGCCATCAATCAAATACGGCAACTTCACTGCCTCTAGCATCAAGCCTACATTTCATGACATTTCTCAGCCCTTTTGGGATGTCCCTATAACCTGAGGGTGATAGCAGACAAACCTCTTTTCTCTTCCCACATCAGGTACTAGAAGTATGAAAGGAACAGGTATGCAAGACTCTTCTGCCATTTTATGCTCCCCTGCCCCAGGAAAAATAACTTATGAAGAGGGAAACAATGTTCAACCTCGCCCACAGCTCATTAAGCAGTGGTTTTTTTCTTGTCAGTTTTCCTACAGTTTCTTAAAAGGCTTGAGCTTCTTCGTGAATGGCTTCAGCCTTAGTAATGCAAAAGCTCAGGCAGTGTTAGTGCAAACTTGCCCAGAAGCACAAGAAGTATCCTGGACCTCTATGCAGAAATCAAATTTAAGCACAGTTCTTCAGCTTTCCCTCTTCTGGCTTATCACCAACACCTGAATACATTCAATAAGGAATCAAACCCAACCAAACAAAAACCCCCATCCCAACTGCCCAAATCCCACAACTTACCTTCAGGCTTACTATTTCAATCAGGAGAGGTCTTTTAAAAATTATTATTAATAATAGATTTGGATAATACAGTAGATGAATGACATCATACAGACAAGATATCCTAGCCAGACAAATTAAAATTTCTAAAAATAATTTAATAGAAAAAATCCACAGGAGGTGTTAAACATTCGGAAAACATTACACTTTCTCCACACCATATAAGGTGGTAGTAGAGAACTGTCGGTCTACAAACTCCAGTTTTGAAAGCTGGACCCCATTAGGACCATAAAACATGGTTAGTAAATTTCAGTGATCCTTATTCAGATTAAGCCCTCTTGATTATAGGCCAAGACAAATCAGTTCTAAAGTCTGAGCTACAAGAAAAGATACCATAATTTATTCCTTGGAGGGAGGAGAGACAGGAGGACCTCAAGCCTGAGAAGTAATGGATGGCAGAATAGAGTCAAGGAGCCACCTAAAGGCACTTGCTTCCTACAGATTTGTAGGTTTCTCACACTAGCTAAAGCAGAAGTGCTTCTGGAGTCCTTACAAAGTCTTGGCTGTTTCCCCAACTGTGAGGTACTTTCCTGAAATTGTGAACCTGCAGACTTGGGGGTTTGGAAAAGAATATGCCCAAGGCCCTCTAGAGGCTTAAGTAGAATGGGTCTGATAGCTTATGGGAGCAGGATCCACTTTTAAGGAAGGGTGAAGAGCCTGTACTCAGGAAGCATGCCAGCCAGACCAGAGAACCAGTCTCGTAACCTGCTCATATAATATCAAACCCAAGAGTGCACAGGCCCTACACAGTACTATAGGATCCAAGTAGAACAGCCTCAGGAGGATCAAGCTAGAGGGAATTTGAGAGATGCCATATTTATATTGCGTAAATTTATGTATCAAGTTGCTATTCAGGTATCTATTAAGTCTTGAGGCAAAACAGAAGGGTAAAAGAAAATTCATACAATTGAAGTGATACTGTATCTGAGAATCTACATTGTTTATTTCAGCAATAAATGCCCCCAAACCTAAAGTACATTTAAAAATCTACAACACAAAAATAGAAAATATTCAAAATGCACAGAAACACAAGTCACCTTTAATGTGATTAAAACGTCACATGAGATTTTTTGCAGTGAAGTGGCAATTAAGGATGTGCTTTACAACACTGTATAGAAATTTGCAAGTTTCCTGTACAGGCAGAAGAATCCTCATGCTTGTGCAAGTCGTTCTAGGACTCTTCGGTAATCTGAAACAAGTTGTTGGAAGCTCTCTTCTAACTGTTCATGTTGCATGTTTAGGTCTATTTGGTTCAACTGATTCGTCAGCTCCTCTGGTCTTAAACACCTTCTCATCTTGGCAAGTTCTCTCTGCTTTTTCTAAGCAATCAAACAAATAGAAGTTTGAACACAACCAATAATCATCAAGAATATGGTATTTAATTGAATTTACTCAATTTCAGTATCTAGGTTTTTTTAAGATGTCCCTAATCCTAAGAAAAACAGTAACAGTAGGACATTGTTTCTGTTAAAGTCTCCTAGTTCCTGTATTACTAATGAACCTGTGAAATGAAAAATGGTTTCAAATTTTTTCCTTAACCAAGCAGATTAAGTCTAATGGTACTTCTATTACTGAAGGTGCATGGCATGAAAAACTAGACTGTAGAAAATTGACCAGGATATTTAGTTCTATGCTGAAATTAGTCATACCAGTGTCCCAATATATGGCTGTTCAACCAACTCATTTCCCTATAATTGACTATCAAAAATTAGTTTTAAGTCTCCTGTACACAGAAAACATTTCAGGAATTGTTACAAATTATTTGAAAGTTACCAGGGATTAGCAATAACAGCAATAAGATTATTTACAAGCATAAACATACTTGTAACAAGAACAAGCTACAGCAAGAAGATGAGGAGTTCCACTTGTTGTGTCACATGTGATATTTTTACGTGTTTCTTAAATACTATTTTGAGGTGTTTTTCCTTTCCAGATATATTTTTTATACAGCTGGTATCTATTTCTGAACTGCTCAGTTCCTTAGTTACTTTCCATTCTTCAGTCTTCCCTTGCTTTGTAAAAGCAGAATATCATTTAACATTTCATTAAAAAAAAATATGGATAAGATGTCAGACGTACAAAATGCATAAGTCTTTGCAACACCTATAGAATTAGAGTTTGATAAAACAAAATTTTCCCAAACTATTCTACTCCTACCATCAGTCTCAAAATCAAAGACCTTCTGTACTCTGTTTAATCTTACACTTATCTCTCAAAGGAAAATTTGTTCTCTTTCTATGATTGACGCTGAAGGTCAGGAGGAGGGAGTGGAGACCACAGTAAACTGTAAATGAGTAAGATCAGAAAAACTTTGATAGTGTCCCACAGATAGGCAAAGTTCAGTTCAGAAAAGAAGGTTCTGTATCGGAGTCCTCATGAGGCCTCCAGGCACATTTCTGGCCAATAATCAAGAGACACTTCCTTGTAGAAAGGATGTCAAAAGCATAGCTGTCCAAATTTTAGATTCACATTAGCTCTATCTAGGCAAAATGAGTAAGATACTTAAAATGTGGTGAGTTGCCCAAATGAAAATAGAGACAAGTACCTTCTGAGCAAGCTTCTGTCAGTAGAAAAACTTATTCTAGAATGAATTAAAAAAGTCTGCTTAATTAACAAGAATACCTGTTAAGATTATAAATATTAGGTCTGAAAAAAGTGTGTGATCTTTTAAATGTCCATTATGTCTGATGCTGTAGCAGTAGGCGATCTCTAAGTTCCAGATTCCAGGTAAAAAGCAAACTCCCTCCCCATGTTTCAGATAATCAGTTGTTTCAATAGCCATTTCCCTTCAAATGTACTACTGGCATATCCAGGTACACAATATTCTGAAACCTGCAATGATTGACATTTTACCTGGGCAGCTTCAAGAGGATTCTTTGGGAGCAAGTTATTGGGCTGGGCAGAAAAGTATATTCTGTTCAAGTAGCAAACTCAAAGAAAGTATTATTATTTAAGAAAAGCAGCACAGCAGTGGTGTTTACTTCCAGAAGGGATGACATGAAGAACAAAGACGTGATCAAGGAGACATGTCTACCAGCACAGTCCACTAATGAGCATAAAAAGCAGAGTTCTTCAGAAATGGAAAAGCCACAGTGAAAACTGAAATTTCACAAGCTGCTCACCCTTTGAACTACCTTAGAGCGATGCCCTGTTCCCTAAGATACCGGATCTTTTATTTCCTGTATTAGTAGCACTCACACAGAGAGCAACGTAGTTGGCTGTATCAGTCATTCCAATCTAGTGATGCCATATACCTAAAAATCTCAGTATTTTTAGCAACATCCTCCTGGCTAATATGAAGGCTTCAAGGGGAATAGATGTATTACAGGTTTTTTCATCTGAGGTTTCTGCATACAGTTTTATTTCTGCTACTGTTAGCCAGGAAATAGCTGTAAGATACAATATCATTTTTACTAAATTAAGGTAGTGGCAATTTAGAATCTGTACAGCTCTGTTCAAATGAAGCTATCAAGTACTTTATATAAAAAAGAGATACCAGCATTAGAGTATGCAGTAATATTCTTGATTCTTTATTAAAATTTGCTTCTTCTCCCCTCCAAATTACTATATATATATTAAAAATTAGTTTAATTGCAGTTCTGAAAAGTTTTTGAAAACAGCACCATGACTAAAATTTATTGGAAATGTTGTTTGAAACGAGTGCATGAGTAAGCTGTGTACTAAGTAGAACCACCGTAAACAAGATGAATGTGTTTCAGAAAATGAAACAAAATCATGGAAAGAGTGTTGACTGCTTTAAGGATTCTTCTGAATCCTCACTGAAATAACTATAAAATTAAAAGATGCAATAGCCTGAAGTAGCAATATTGCATATCTAGCAATACAAAATCCATTCATTATTAATGCATTTATTGCATGCAAAGACTGAAGTGGAAACAACTGCTAGAAGCACTAGAATTGAAGCTGCTTATGGAATTTTGCATTTCCCCCACAGGACTTCAGTGCTGAGTGAATGAATTGAAACCACGTAACAGTCCTGTTAGATGAAAAGTCATGGTCTTGTTTGTAGTGGACACTGAGTGAAAGTTCACAAATGAGACAAGACACTCATGAAAGAATAGAAGGTGTTTTGATTAAGGTCCTGCCACTCAGCATGACATGGTATTACCTCCAGACCAGGCAAGTATTTAATACAGTGCTGGGTTCTCATTTCTGCTAACAGCCCCCCTAAGTCCAACATGAACACAAAGTTTTGCTATTTTAGTATAGCAGGGTAAGTGCTGCTTTAGGAAGGCTTGCAAGATAATCAAGGTACTTCACATACTTTGTGAAATTTTTTCAACAGGGTTTTTGGTTTGCTTAGCAAGTTCTTAATTGAAGAGTAGCTAACATGCTAGGTATAGCAAATAAACCTAGATTTATTTGTGGTCTTTTGACTCTTAATACAAAGACTGATGCCATTAGCAACTAATTGTGGGGTTTTTTTGTTGTTTGTTTTTTTTTGTTTGTTTGTTTTGTTTTGTTTTTAAATCTGTAGGTCAGTTTATGCAACATGGACCAACTATACTGAAGATCCTGAGAAGCATATTTGATAGGAACTAAGAAAATTACTTCGCACTGAGCCTAGCACTTGCTTAAACTTTACTGCTGAAATTATTTTATATTCCACCTACATGGAGTTCTATGTTGATATGGCTAGATTACTTCTAGCAAGCTGTTTTGTAAAGACGTAGCTACCAAGTAAAACAGGAATCTAAACTATACCTAGTCTGCAGTGTACACTTATTACAGCATTTACCTCTTGTCTCAGGTATTTTTAACCTTTTCAAGAAATTGACATTTTTTCCCCTTAAGCCTACTTGGGCATAATGCCACTTGTAGCTAGATAAAACAAACTTAGTAGTAACTTCCTGCTGGAATGGGGCAGGAAACAGTCAGGAGCCAAACACCGGATTCTTCAGCACTGCCACACATGAATGTTCTCTGCATCTGTATACGTGCCAGTTGAACACTGCATAACTAATGGTTGATTGGCAACATAATTGGCATCAACTACATTTATGGAAATGAAAGTAAAATCAAGTATAATCAGCCTTGAAATAAGTATTAAATGATACTTAAGTCATATATACCTTATAGGGGCCAATCAGTCGTCTTTTAACGTCCAACCGATAGCTTCTGGACTGTTCTGCATCACCCATGTCTGTTGCACGCAATCGGAGAATTTCATAAACTCGTCTTGTGTGGTGCTAATGAACAGAAAGGAGAATAAAAACCTCTTTATTCAAAGAGGTCACTCAATAGAACTCAAAGTGGAGAAATACTGAAATATTAGAGTAGTTCCTCAGCTTGTCAGGGGACAGAGGCATGGACAAAGCCTATCAAACCTATCCTTCTATCTGGTGGGTTAAATGAATAAACACTCTTGTTTTTCCTTCAAAGTCATTTTCTTCCACATAGCCAGTGTCTGATCTCTCAAAGTGTTGCACCAGCTGTAAAGGTGCCTCAAGGACCTGCTGTAAATGAGCAGCAGAAAGTCCAGAAGCCAGAGTCCAAAAATACCTCAAAGAACTGAAGGACTGGAACTAGAGTGACGTTAAGCAATATTTTACTAAACAGTATGTACTTTGCTAATTTAAATAATGTCCACATACCTACTGCCCTTCACAAGGCCCTCTGGAAGTTCTAAATATGACAATGAAACAACAGTATTTAAAGTTTTCTGTTTACTAGGGAAGAAAATGAAAGAATCAGTGAACAGAAAAACTGAAGTGCTTTTGGAATCAGGCTGAGCTAGTATCACATCTAGGAAAAAAAAAAATCATGTTGCTACTATATTACTATTACTATTGCATCTGTATGAAAACAGAATGTAAAACCAAGTATTCTTTTGCTGAGCAACAGAACAAAAATAGGATGGTTTATTTGCTACACTAGCACATATTCAGATACTGTTAAAAAACCCAACCAGCTTATTTGTCCTTTCAGGTTTAAGGTATCAGACATAGAAAGCTGCAGGTGTAATTTCCTTATACAAGCTAAATCACTTTTGTGAACACATTTGACCATGGCTTCAGACCCACCATCACTCAAGCCTCAAAGTTTTCATTAAACCACAAATACATTTTTAATTAACCAACTCTTCATTTTCACCACCATACTCACGAATGAGTTTAATCATTCACTGAGATTACCAAATTTAATTGTTCAATTTAACTGTTTAGATCTCAAAATGTTTAGAGCTGCCTTAATAGCAGCTGTTTGCTACTTTAGTGGTCTGCATTCCCAAAACACCACTTGTTATTTGTATAAATATACTGGAAAGAAATGGAAACCATGTCAAATTCTATTAGATCAACAGAATTAGTAGATAAAAAAAGCATTTATCTAAATACCATGAGCTAGGTATCTCCGTTTCAGATACATCCTAAAAATCTGTCGAAATAAGACAAAGCGTGTAAATTCCAAGTCTTCACCTCTATGTTTAAATTGTTATTCTACTAGTTTGATAAGAATATGTACAACCACAAGTGTTCTGATTTAATACCTTATTTATTTTCAGTTTTTGTTGAGCTTCCATCACCATTTCTTGACTGAAACCTTGCATTAACTTTCCTGGGGAAAAGCAAAGCAAATCTTGACAGAGCTTTACAAGAACAAAGTCTCTTAGCTTCACATAGTTTTCAGATGGATCTTCAGCTAGAAAGAATTAAAAAAGCACATAGTTAATATCAGCATTATTTGTTTCTTCATCTCTGGTATGTGATTACAGAAAACTATGGAAAACAAAAGCAGATACAGTATTCATCAATATATAAACAACTGTGCTTAATCGTAAGTACTGCAATCAAAGTTTTAGATGTTTGACAGTAGACATTAAAGAGACCGCAGAAATAAAAACTTCTAATATTTTGTGTATGCAGTACTGTACAGTATTATATAAGCATTTCTAGGAGACTGACAGTATACATGTTTAATCCAATTAAACTCACTGGGAAAAGAAAATTACTCTATGTATAAACCCTTTTTCTTGTATGTTCAATCTATATATTTGACAGAGTGGTAGAACTGCTAGAACACTAATTATGTGGAAAAAAACTGGCAAAACTATCCTAGTGTATACAGCTAAACTAGCTGAAGACGTGTACTGACCACAAGTTATAGTCTTTGTTAGCAAGGAAGATATGGAAAGGTACAAGGACCCAAAGGACAAGCTTATCCAAAATCAAAAGGGTGGAAGGACCTAAGCAAAAGCTGATCACAATGTCAAGTTACTTTCATTTTGCTTAAAATGGCAGCATAACTATCAAAACCATTGCTTTACAAAACCCCCTGAAGTTGAGAACTAGCTTGGTGAACATCAACATGGTCCTGTATGTAACTTTGTTCCCACTTACGAACTACGCAGAAGGAAAAATGCTTAGTGTTGTGAATATATTTCTTCCTTCCTTAACTGTTTGAGATAGTCTTACTACAAATAAGTAGCAGGGTCATGTTCCCCCCCACCCACTCATTTTTCCATGGACTAGCATTGTAGAATTTATTGCTAAGCAGCTTATAATATCCAAGGTTTAGTTTTGAGGACCACTGTAAATAGTTGAAATTTGCAATTTAAGGACAATCAAAAGCTAGTAAGTTACCAAGAAGGAGGACTGGGATAGAAGTTTTTGCTGTGTATCTGCAGCACCGCTCAACTGGCAATTTTTTTTGAGATGGAGAATGCTTATGACAATTGTGTCCGTTAAAATGCTTTGTGCATGAGTGGCCTAATCTTGTATGGCAGGTCTTATAACACTCATTCTGCAAAAGAGATTGGAGAAACTGTACTAAAATTAATTGATCCAATTCCTTTTTGCTCAGATTAGCTAAAAGATGTGGCAGTTTCTGTACAGTAAGCACTATCAGCATACATTTCACTTGTGTTAGTTAGGATGACAAGTTATAAGCAGAACAAAATATTTGTTGTAAACATGAAACTCCAAAGTAATTTTTTTTTTTTTAAATAGCATTAGCTCTTTCAAAGAAGTTAAGCAGATCTTCACTTCCTCTTTTCAGAAAGGTCAAAGGCTTTACTTCACAATTTTAGATGCTACATAACTAAATATCCTGGCCATATCAAGATTGTCCAGCCTGATTTTCCCCTCAAAAAGAAAAAGAAATAATTTTGTAAGAGTCTTAATTTCCATAACTTGAGTGCCATGTAGAACATTGCAAGCTTTCTCCTGCTTTATTCCATGAAGAAACTGAAGTCTATTTTAGTGCACATTTACTGTTTGCTACAATCCTGTGTTTAAGGCACTGAGCCATGAACATGTCACATGATTTATGCAGTACCATGTTAAGATCTTGTTTATCCTCAGCTATAAAAGCTATGTAAAACTTTGTCCTATTAAAAAAAGAAAAAGTAAATGCATGATGCACATGATTTCCTGTTGCATAAGTGAAGTTACACTTCCTTAGGTTCCTATGAACGGGATTAAAATTATGAAGTGGATTACTTCATATTAGGATTATCCTGCAGCAATGCATTGTGAAAGCAAGTGTTGTATTGTATTTTAATTAGAATGGGGAGATACTTCTAACTAAGATGAGGTCTGAGACAGCACCTAGAATTGAATGGTCAAGCCATTTCTTCCTATATTGGACTTGAAACCACAGGACAGGTGTCATGTTTGTAGCTATTTTTGTGTTACATTTTTTTATGCACACACACCTTTTTTCCCCTCTGCCATTTCCTCAATAATTTTTTATTTTTAGGTATTTGTGCACACGCCTCTAATATCATAGGTACCTTTAGCCAGCAACATGTGGTCCTGAAGCAGCAAAAAAATCCGTAGAGAATTTGTATCTGTAAAATTTTGACTTGCACACTAAATTAATATGCTACTTTAGTTTGTGTCCGTCCCCTGTCCCCCTTTGAGTTTTGGCTAATAGGAGTAAGTTGAACAAGGAATTTGACAAAGCTTGATCTCTTGGCAAACTCAGCTGTGTATCTCACAATAAAATGGCTAATTAGCCGGTAATCCGTTCATGCTAGGGATTGGATTTTCCTGGTGTGCTGTTCTCTAAGTAAAGGATTTAAGGAGCTACATTATATACAGTTCTTCTGTAAACCAGGGTACTATTAATCCTGAACTGAGCTGAAGTTAAATCTTCAAAAGACCATTTAATTCTGACAAATGGACATGAAAGTTAGTTTGCAGGCTAACAACCTGTGAATGCTACAAGTTACTTACTAAACAGGTGAACTGAGTTAAAAATTTAACACAAACCTGTTATATCAAGTACTGTAGGAGAAGACATATAGTATCTGTGAACTGTTTCAAGCAGCTGAGCACCATGGCCTTCTCCTTGGAATGGTGGCAAGATCAGCATCTGGCTACAGAAAAAGGAATGTATTTTCAGTTCAAATGCATGCATTTGCAAACATTATAATGTAAAGGCTTAAAACTGAAATGGTATTTCATTTTACATTAAAGTACGTGTAGCAATCTTCATGTTAAAATACAATTTTTAAGAGTCTTAAAATTGCTAAATATTCAAAACTTGTTTGAGATTCCCTCTGCTTCAAGAAGCAAACAATGAAATAAATCAGTGCATAGCCAGCTAATAATGGGGATTTTTTTAAACAAATCAACACCATTATAAACAAGTATTGGGAACTTCAGCAGTTCCCTCTTCTGAAATAAAAGGCAAGGCACGAGTTACACTGCCAATTACCTTACACGTGGCCGGGTTTTGTCTGGGTACACATAGTAATTATAGACTGTCATGTAGCCTACGGTCGCAAAGAGCGTAGCTCCATCCTTATTATACTTCTCAAATCTGCAGATAAAACAGAAAGCCAAGCAGGTCAATTACAGTCGCGCTCCCATGCAGTGTCCATTTTCTTTTCCATTCTCCAACTGAATTTTCAGTGTCAGCAAGCTACTCTGTGAGGGCCCAATGGGTACACCTGCTATGTTCTGAATGTACAATTCACTTAATTGGTGTGCAGCAACTTGGATAAATCAGGCCTCTTTACAGCACTTCAGTGCACTTGCCTATTATAAAGATGAATAGGTGGCAAGTAAAAGAAAACACAGGCAAAGCTCATTTTACTGTTTAAGCCTACATTCAGGGCTCTAACGGACAACAGCATTTAATTCAGCTCTATTCTCAAGGCTTCCCAAAGCATAATGGAGGAAAACTCAAGCCTCATAAACAATGGTTTTTCTTTCCTGGGAAAAATATCATTATACTGCTCCAATAATTGGCCAGCCACAATTAAAATGCAGGCTTTGTGGAGGTAATAAGGTCCACTGTTGCTTTAGAACTGTACTTACACTAGAAAGTAGTTCCATCTTTCATCATCTACATCAATAAAGCTAGCAGTTTCAATAAACCACATCAAGAACGTCTGAAGCCTTTCATGATATTCTCGAAAGCCTGGACATGTCATGTCAGCCTAGGGAAAAAGCCAGGAGAAGTCAGGTGAAACCTATTGCAGATGTAAGAGGAAAAAAATTACGCAAAACCTAATTAAATTCTCCAATACAAAAATGCATGTTTATCATTATTAATAAACTGGTAAAATGATAGTATTTATACACTATAGTTGAATCATTACTGAAAGTGCATCACTGCAAAATAAACTTTAATATGGTTGCTCAAAAGCAGAAGTTTCACTCATTATTCATACCTTGTATATCTGATACGTTATATCTTCACCAGCTTCCTCATTATGGACAGAATATGTGTGTAGCAGCATTCCAAAGGGCTTGAAGTTGACCTCCTTCTCCAGCATAGACACAAAGTCGTCTGTGTTTGTGCAAAAACCAGGAGGAATGATTTCTCTAATTTTACTTTCAACATCATCTGCCTGGAGATTATAAAAGGGGGCAGGATCAGTGGACGACTAGAAAAAGGCAGCATTGATGTCACTACTGTGCAATAAGAAATGCATATAGAAGAGGTGCTATGGCCTAACAGTAATTTAAAAAAAGAAAAAAGAAAAAAACCCCAAGCATTGCTGTTGTTCAGTAGTGACCTTCCAGCAAGTAAAGGAGCTGCACTGATGAGATCCAGAAAGGTCACAATCCAGCCACTGTAAGTGTCAAAAAGCTTGTAGTTACAGTGTAAGTTTATGAATGTTTTTAGGTTTAGAGATTGTTACATTTGTCCAAGTAAGACCTAAGAGTGTTGATAGCTATTCTGAAAGTGCAGCATATATTGAGAAGCTAAAACTTTCCAGCCATCAATTCTCCAAGACTATTTTACACTGCCTTGCGGAACTCAGGTTCCCAAACAAGCAGTTTACAAGAGGTATTAGGTGGTGCAGAACTAAGTGAAGGAAAAGGGACAAAGACCAAAAATAGTAGCTCCCAAACAAGAAAGTGACAGCTAGCACACTCTCACATTCTTAGGTCTCCCTGCCTGAAATGCCTGCCTATAGGATCCACTGCAAAACATTACAAACTCAGAAGACAGCATCCTGCATTCAAATGAAAGAACATTGTGAAAACAAAGTTTGACATGAAATAATAAAAATATAATTTAAGGATACTGTCAGCAAGTCTGACCTGTAGTCTAACATACTGGGGAAGAAATATTCTGACACCAGAATTAAATTCAGAGGTTAAAATTACTCTTTTCAGATAACCAAACTGAAGGTTAGAGACTATCAGCTGAGCAGACTTCATAATCCTTTTCAGACCCCAAAAAGACCACTTGATTGAATACATTTACTACTTCTTTTTAACCATGAATATTTGATGAAGTTTCACAATAACGTATTACTGCTTCTCACCAGGCAATAAAACTTAATGAATTGGTCTCAACTTAACAAAACCGTACTCCTCAATACAACCCCTAAAAGCCTGACATTACATTCAACAAAATGAGCTTACATTCAATTCAAACTTTGCTCTGGACAATGAATCCAGGTTTTTACTTAATGGAGTTTGCCGTGAGTTCAGCTGTAATGTTTGTATTGTATCTATTTCCACAAGGACTGACACAAGAACACTTTGTGTTAACTTACTAAGCAGCTCTTTCACACCGTTTACATGCATGATGGGTATTAGTTCAAAACCAAGACCCTTGCTACTTAGCATTCAAAACAGGGAAATTAAGATGCTTAGAACAAAATACACTACAAAAGGCTAATACAACATGCTACTAATTCCTGTCCTTTCAACCATAGTCCCTTAAGTAGAAGCAATGCACCTGCAAATGAATAGCACTTTATCATTCAGTTACATTTTTAGCATAGAGAAAGATGGATGTAGTTCAGCACAAACAAGTTTTATTCTTAATGGTTTGGTACTACCAACATTTATATTTATATTTGTAGAGAGAGCTATTAAGCAGTTAAAATATAGCTCTACAATACTTGGTGTAAGAAGCCAGTTAAAATGTGTACAATCTTTACATGCATTTCATTCTCAAAACAAAGGAGATGCATTTACTGGAACCTTTGCTATTCTTCTTAAAGTGATATTAGTTAAATATATTTTCTTTACACTTACTGATTTAACTGCATTACACAGCCATTTTTTCAGAATCAATGAATTACATCAAGAAAAACTATTTGTACAGAAAACATTTTAGAATTTTTAAACTGTGTAAGTGCATTGTTTACACAGATCTTAAGCCCACACTGCTGACAAAGCTGTAGGAAACCATGACTAAGAATCTGTAGTGACTTCCATTTTATCTATCTGAAAAAGGCATGTAAAAATAATCTAGAATTAAAACAAGACTTCCAAGCATCAGTTCAATAACTCAGACTATGTGGAAGATATCTAAAAAGGGAGAATATGCAGTATGAAGTATTATATAATGTTCAAGTAATTTGCTCCCCTTACATTTCTAAGTTTCTTCATTAGTGATAAGAAGGAAGACAAACTTTCACCTGCTAAAAGCATGTAAGATAATGCATACATCACTGGCTGCCACCACAGAATAATCTCGTTTTCTATAACATAGAAAGAATTAAATCATGAGAACAGAGGCTTAGCAGATAAAGCAGTAGATAATCCTTCTGAGTTTTATATGACCACAACATATTTCCACCTACTGCCTCCTAGAAGCTCTCTCCCCTTGAAATGGGGCCCGACACAATTTAAGAAAAGAAACTATAACCTTCAGTTACTTTTAAGGTTAAGATCTCCCTTTCTTACAAAGGAAATCCCAGAATCCTCAGTTTGCGTGGTGGCATAAGTTTAAGTGATCCAATTTTCAGTTAGCAAGTCCTGGAATATCAGCAACATAAAAATAATTTAATTAATACCTGTATTTGTTAATGGAAACATCTATTACATAGTAGGTACTTTCCAAACACTTTTGAGGTGCTCATAATCCAAGGAGTTACCAAAATTTGTTTACTGCCCTTCCCTTGTGTACTTCTTTGATATTGGTGAGACGTTCATTTCTTTTATCAGAGCAAGGTACTCATATGTTATCAGTTGGCATGGATGCCCACAATGACGCACAAGTTTCTCTTCAGAAAAACAATCCAGTTGACTACTGCAGCAGTGTTAAATGTAGGCAAAGCCACTTACAATGAAGCATGGAAAAACCTGAACGAAGCCAGCCAAGAGTTGCTGAGCTTCGGGTTCATGGAAGTACTGCCTGTAATGTATTACCTCCATAATCAGAATCATGAAAGGTGACTATGGGGAATTTGGTATAGGCTTATAACTAAACTTGATTTGTAGTAGGACTACTAAGTGGGCAGTGTCTCTTTGTACATTGCATTTGACTCTGGATAATTTTAATGTAGAGATTCTTGTACTAACAGGCAGTTATGACATTTGTATACCATGTAGATGTTGTTTCAAAGTGGCTTCATTAAAATAATTATAGAAACATATTTGAAAGCTGAATTTCTCTAACAATTATATGCATTAATCCACTGGGGAGCAATGGAGTGATCAGTAGTATTACTTAAAAAAAGACACACAATACTAAAATTACACTTTTTCATTAACTTTTGTGTAAAGCAAATGTATTAGACCAGCTGCAAAGCAAGATAAATACATTTGTAGTAAAGACTGTTTCAGCAGTTAGTGAAATATTTTCCCCCATCCCATCGTAAAATCCAGATGAAAAGGAGGATACTTGAACAGCTGCAAGTCTCAAAACAGCAAGCAATTTGGAGGTCAATGCTGTTAATATTTACATTAGAAGAAAGCAGCCTCTCTTCAGATATTTGAAAGAATCAACTCCATCCAAGGGATCAATTCTGTCCATTTTCACTAAATTGTCAGCTTCTGTTCAAAACATGATCATAGTTTGTTGAGCCTTCCCCACTAACATGGTTTAGATCCATCTTTAGGGAGATAATATTAAGATGTATAAGCATCTTAATATCTCTTGACATTTCAGGATCTTATCTGTTTCCTCATGTTTGAAAAGATCTTGGAGAAAAAAATTTGGGAGGAATATTTCTGTCAGTCCCTAGCAGAGATTGTAGCAGCTGCTTTAGCAATAATGGAACCGAACTTAATATCACAGAATAAAACCATCTGCTGTTAAATGGTTGGGTATTTAGATACAAAATCCTAAGCTGTGAATAACTTTGCAGAGGATTAAAACTAACTTCTCACTTGTAACCAGTTATGTTAAAGGCAGAGACTGCTGTCCTTTCCTACATACCATCTATTCACAGCACAAAGATTACCTGTTATGTATGGCAGATAGTCCGCATCTTAGCATGATTATCCTGAAGGAGCCAAGATCAGCAACCAGTTAACTTAGAAAAGTAAATGTTAACATGCATTTAAATTAACACCCCGCTGTAATGTCAGCTTACGTTTTAATCTCTGCAAATGCATTCATATCTTAAGGTGGTTAAACTAATGGCAAAAACAAATGCAGAACAAGACCACCATATCTTTTTTCCTACTGAAGTTCAGATACAGCCATATGACCAGCCTATTTGGATGCACAGCGTTAACAATACCAAGGGAAGCACCAAGTAAGCTACAGTCTTCTGATTCAGTCAAAGCTTGTAAACACCTGGAAAGGATACAGAAGCCTCACTCAGTAAGATCCTCCTTTTGGTCCCCATCTCAAACCCTTAAGCAACTGGAAGAATAATTCAGTAGAGGAAACAGGGCTTGAAAGAAGCAAGGATTCTGAGTGATAAAAAAAGTTGCAGAGCCTGCCTAGGGCAAGACAGACCTTGTTTACCTTGCTCGTACCTCCAGAAAAGTGGCTTTGTTATTTGTACAGAAAATACAGATTGTGAGTAAAAAGGTGATATGGTGTAGATTCCTGCTGTGACATGATTTTGAAGTTATACTGGTGAAAGGTTAGACTGTTTTATTTTAATGATTACTACTTTCCCAACAGGCTTTCCTTTTTTCCTTATTTCTAAAAGCCTTCTAAAGATTGAAGAGCATGACCTTTCACTCCTAAGATATGTTGCCCTAGCCTCAGAAGTATTTCAGACATGTCCAGGCATTTAGCCTGTTGAATTAAGTATATTCTAATACAACTTCAGAACAAGGAAGGGCAACTCTTTAAAATTTAACAGAGTCATTCCAGTATCTTTTCATTTAGATTAGTATTTCCTTGAAAATATTTAAATAAACACCAATGAATTTGAAATTAGGAACTTAAAATACAGCTTAAAGTCATAAAGATGTTTACTTTTTTTTTAAAAAAGCTTTTCTCAGAAGAGTAATTTGAAGTCAATGCAAACATACAGCCATTTCACACTACAGAATATTATGAAGATTTATCAGTAACCATATCAATAGTTCTTTTGGAAAGAAATCAACTCAATTTTTTCTTCCTTATAACGAAGTAAAACTCGGATGATATTAACTTTTCTTAATGCATCAGAGACCACTCTGAAAAACTGGGTTTTTCTAAATATCTGTACTGGTACTTACACAAGTATTAAACAGTTACAAACATTGTTAAGAAGATATTTTATTCCTATTTTTAAGTTCCATATACCTTTCTTCAGCTGGCTGAAAGACTGATTAGCTTAGCTGTTGTGGGGCTATCCCAAAAATATTCTGAGAGCGTACAGGCAGAAGGATTAAAAAATTTTTTTTCTACAAGTATTCTGTAAGCTTGGAAGACTTGTAGGCAAAAAGAGGAAAGTAAAAAACCTCAAAGCCTCAAACCAAACAAAACATCCTGCAGGTAACTATACTCTTGTATTCCTTTAAGATGTAAAGCACATGATACCCAAAAGTTTGTAATCTCGTTTCTGCCTTACTTGCTCTCCATATTTGCCATTTGAAGAGACACAGTCAAGTATCCTACCTCATGAAGTGTTTACAGAAACCTCCTTCTCCTTCTTACTGAATTCTCTTCAATATAAAAAACACCAATGCTAGTCCTCCTCCTGGAGACAGTTAACATGGAAATACAGACTTGCTAAGTTGTTGTGGTTTTTTGTGGAACTGGCCTTGGTATTAGCACCTCACATTTGACTGTACTGTTTGACACAATTTTGATGGTACTGCAGTCAAAGGAGGAACAATGGGAAAACATATAGAAGTTCAAAGCTTTTTCCAGCTTCACAAAGGAAGCTTTGTCTGTTTGCTTTTAATGTAAATCATGTTTGGGTGGGCAATTATTAAACCTAGAATTCTTGTCCACATCCCAGCTAAACCTTCTCAACAGTATTTTAAGGGCAGGTCTGGTTCCGTCTTTACCTCCACACAGTCAAACTTTTCATTAACTTTAGATGTATATTCGATGCGGAAGAGCGTTGACAGGTTACCAGCGATATAGTACAAGAGGATCTTCAGTCCCTTGTAGCCAAAGGCAACTTCACTGAGGAAGGAGAAAAGAGCAATCAGGAACTCTATAAAGTTTCACAGCAAAACATCCACATTGCAAAGCTTTCATTTAATAAGCTTTGAAGTTCAAATCATCTTTCCCAGTGAGGTATACTAAGCTTCCTAATAGGAAAAGGGAGTCAAACTGGATGTGCACTATTTCTACTAGTTATTTTGCTCCTCTAGTGGAGAAATAGAACATGTTCCTGAACTCAGTAAGGCAGTGTCTCTGCAATTCCTGTGACAGCTCAAGGAAGAATACCTGAAATAGCTAATACTGCATTTATGTTTCTCAATGTCTTAAACTCATTGACATTTATTTATATTAATGGATCAATAACATTGCATTGTGGTATAATATTTTGGAATTTACTGCTGCAATTTATACTGTATAAAACACAGACAGATAACCAGCCATAGGAGTAAGCGTGGTTTTGGTGGACAGTTTCTATATAGTTACCCAATCTAACTAGAACTGAGTAAATGAAAAAAAAAGGTATGGAATGCAAAAGCCTTTTTTACACTTTGAAAATATGAGTTGCCTGAACATAAACACTGTTGTGAAGTATAAAGAATTTTTTCTCAGGCAAAAAACTGAACGGCAGAAAATGGTAATGTTCACAAAGAAACAGGTTCCTTTTTTTTATTTTAATGTATAGTTTGTTTTTTTTTAACTGAGATTTTTCTTTTACGGTAACACATTTATAATTTAAAATTTGAAGCATAAGTGCCAGAACAAGAATTTGCTTGTTAGTTATACTGACAGATTGGAGAGTTCTCCCATTACTAAAAGTATAATTATTGTCAATGATAGCTGCAGTAGGTGTGTAATAGTGTAACTAATTTAAGTACAATTAATATAGGTAGTTCATCCTACTTGGAGTACTTTGAATGCTTTTTAAAGGAATTGGAAGTAAGCAACTTAACTACTTCCAGAAGTCCACAGACATGTGCACGTGGATTTTCCTTAGTGTTTGGGGCTTTTTTTTTTTTAAACTATGGCTAGATTGTTGATTATCACTCTACTGAAAATATTAAACGACACTTTAGAACTAGGGACATCGTAGCTAGCTTCCCTACAATATTAATGAAAGTCAGCATACTTAAAAAACAGGAACAAACAATACTTTTCTATAGTTTCTGTATCCTCTGTATGTCTAACTCATTAGAAGTGTACATATTAGAGAAAATAAACCCCTGAATTCAATACAGTTTACATTCAATGATCTAGAACTGCCAACAATGTCAGTTTAAGTTAATACTTCTATGTTTTATTCACCAGAAATCCTGTGTAGTAGTAAAAAATAAATTGATACACTGTTGCTAGATATGGGGGTTTTTGTTACACATTATTGTGAAAATTACTAGCAAGAACTGATAATCCTTTCTTAATCTTAGAAAAATGCCACCAACACAAAACCTGCTTAAACAAGTAATTCTGACTGCAAAATCAGGTATTTCATTCTCTGCTAATCTACCTTAAAAACAGTATATAAAATTACTACAGTCTCAAACTCTATGAGCTAGGCACCAAGGCCAACGTTTAACTATACAGTCATAAAATTGAAGTATTGCTGTGTCATTTAAAATAGGTTGGTATAGCGGGATTTCTTGTTTTCTAACAATTTGGAAGCAACTTTCCCCTTCTGGACCTATTAATTTGACTCTGGATACTTTAACTTACTCATCTCCAAACACCTGATGGCTATACTCTGGATTAAATGTTGTGTTGTCGTCCTCCAAATCCTCAGGAAAGCGAACTGAGGAGAAAAAAGAAAAAAGAGCATGAACAAGTCATCAGCTTGTTTGTTTATCCACAGACACCCTGCTAGATGTTCATGCATTCTTCCACTACAGAGTCAGACAACTTCAATTATGAACCTATCTTAGGTGAGGCTAGCATACAAATGAAATTAAGACATCTTGTACAATTTAGATGCATGTTATTTGATCTAAGGAGATCAAATCATTAAGCAGAATAAAACTGAGAAATTGACACAGATGTATATATGTATATATTTCATATATATATATTTCCTGAATGTTACTGCCTTTAACTTCATCTTGAACACTGAGGACACTGCCCAGCTGGATATTCCCACACTAAGCCAGACCAATCATGTAATCAATGTTGCATTCTCATTCGGCCATTCTTCTTCTACATGCAGGTGAGAACACTTCACTGTAGGGGGTTTTCATGGAGTTAAGAATGGAAAGAAATGTTTATGTGCATTTATGTTCATGTCAAAGTTCTGGAGAATCAGCACAGATACATACAAAACAGCTATACCAGTACTTGTATGAATGTTACCAAAATAATTAGTGATTTTTTTTCCTGACTCTCTACTTTTCCTCAAAGCCTAGTATTAAACAAGGTCCCTTCTGGTAACGTAAAAATATTCGCTATAATGGCATCCACTCAGACTCAGTAACTTATCGAACAAACATTTTATTCATGCTTATGGAGTTACAGCAGTTGCTCCACAGTAATTGTGACAGGAGTTCTTCCATCATAAAAGACATGATTTATGATTAGTAGATGAAATTAGAGTTAAAGTAGGACTTTCTAGGAGAAAATTTAGACGACTGAGATACTTGATTCCGAAATATCCTCTGTGTATTTGCAGTTTAAAAAATTACCTAAAATTGGAAGGGATATAACTCTTAACTTAGGCATTAAAGTGATAGTTCAGCCACATTAATGAGGCACAGTTAGCTCAAGACAACAGTTATACATTTTTAATGTTGAATGAGTTAATATTGCATTAATATGAGCATGCAATGTTGTAGGACTTAATATTGCTATTAAAGCTTCTTTTTTTTAAAGCATGTTGAATACTGACCTACAGCTTCATTAAGGCTTTACTCCAGTAAAAGCAGAGATTAAGAAAAAAGTTTTTTTCTGATATTAAAAAGGAATTATTCAAAGAAAAAACGCAAGTGAGGAGTGTTCCAGTGACAAGATAAAAGTTTGGCCTTCTCAAAAGCAAAAGCGAATGGTTGCTCTTGTCCTCTCAGGTTTAATTCAGAGCAACAAATTTGAGGCCAATGCTAAAAAACCAACCAACAAAAAAAAACCAAAACAAAAACCAAAGAGCAATACTGAACTGTCACCATGGAAGAAATTAGGACTCTGAAGAGGATAGTATGACTACTTTTATATGCACATGGGAAATACAAGATTTTTTTTTTTTAAAAGGTACCATTTTGTAGCTTCTCATCTTTTAATATAATGTATGTCGAACACCTAGTCTCTGAAAAAGGAAGCTAAAAGTATTAGCTGAGATGGCAAATGAATACCTTAATTAAAAACCCTCTAGCAGTCTCCCTGAAACCTGATATAGTAGCTCCTCAGACTGCTAGACCAAATTCACCCAGGTGTCATTATCTTGCACTCTTTCCTTTGGTTTTAGAAAGGGGGAAGAGAAAAATAAACATTACACCTAGTCATAAAACCATTATTTGAAATACTGTTTAAGACAAAGAAATACTTCACAATTACAGCGACTTAAAGACTTAAGTATTTTGGTTATAATGACATTTTGGCTCACAAGCCGAAGGCGATTGTGTATTAAACTATACGGAACAGATTGCTAGTAGTAGTTCTGAAAAGTACCTAACAGGTTCACTACTTTTTCATAATAAATTAATATATTTGTACTACTCAAGGGAACAAATTGCTGATCGACTAGAAAGATTAAGAGTTATACAGGTATGCTTTATTCTTCAAGTTATTACTGCTGCACATAAGATTGAGATAGAACCAAGTTCACCACGAGTTCAGTAATTCTGTCTGTATTCTGGGTGTCCTAGTAAGCAAGTTAGCTATAGAGAGCAATAAACAGTTCTCAAAGAAGTGAGATTTTTTTCTATTCAGATTTTAAACAATTTTCATTAAAAGTGTCTTGTATAATCACAATGTTGCAGGGGGAAGGGCAGCAAAAAACCCAACAACACTTTTCTTCTTTCTTTGAGGGGAAAAAAAATAAAAGCAAGAAAGAAGACTGAAAGGTAAAGATGTTAAAAAATATATAATTAGATATTTGTAACCCTAAAGAAATGAGTTCTGCTGCTATGGTCACCATGAAGAAGATGCATACTTAGGACTGCACCATAGCATAAGGATTAGAGAATGAAACGGAAACTAAAAGAACACAATGAATACTTCAAGAAAATAAGACAAAGTGCAATTCCAATGCACTCTGGTAACACACTAATAAATTGCTGACGACTTTATTAGCAGAGACAGGACTGAATTTCTATAGCTGCACTTTAATTGTAGACTAAGTATTCCTATTCTTGTGTTTGTATATTTACATTAATAAGTACATATTAAAACCTGGGTCGATTTAAGTAGAAGGAAGTTTTTTAGTATCTACTAAAATATTCCATTATCAAATGCACAGTATTTAAAAAGTGACATTACCTAGTTTCAGCTGAATTGCTTCATTTGTATTACACTTGTATTCAGCCAGCTTCTTCTCCATAGCAGTAAGACCTGAAGAAAAAGATTTTTTTTAAACAGTTAAGAGGTGTAAAATCTATGCGTCACTATTATTCAAGGAACATACTTAGGAAAAGGTTCTCAAAACCAGAAAAAACACACAACACAGAACTACCAAAAATACTGAACAAGTAAATTAAAAAAGCTATAATATGCTACAATGTGTAAAAAGAATATAGAGATTTATCTCAAACACTTCTCTAGAACTAGAAAACAGACTACAAGTATCTCTCTCTTTAGCTTCTGAGAATGAAGGGCATTACAGTAAAAATATTTAAATGTTCTAAGTTATTACCAATA
The DNA here is from genome assembly GCA_008921705.1 of Burhinus oedicnemus. NCBI lineage: Eukaryota > Metazoa > Chordata > Aves > Charadriiformes > Burhinidae > Burhinus > Burhinus oedicnemus. The sequence continues at coordinate 4,235,956 of VFFE01007669.1, forward strand.
AAACACATTTGGAAGCTGTAAGTAAAAATTAAGACTTCAGTCTAACAGATGTTTCTTTTAAAGAAAACATTAAGTAACACATTTCAGGGTATTTCAAATGTTTGCATTAAGTCATTTTCATAAACAGGTGTTCATGAACTACAGTGGCATGTACGCCACCAGCAATTATCTAGTTACCACTTCTCTTCCAGAGCGGATACGGAAGGAAATAACAAATTGCAGCTAGTCTGTTTTTCAAAGCATAATCTAGCACAGAAGATGTGTCACTTATCATGGTATTTTTCAAGCGCTTTACAAATCCAGCCTTGCCTGCATTCCAGAAGTCTCATCAGAAAGTTCTTCCTCTAACTTCAGATAGTAAACTTTAAATAAAAAACAAGTTCGGGTTTTTGATTTCACACACACCCGCCCCCGCCACTAAACTAGCGGGCAGGGAGGATCACCCGGCCTTACTACTACTAAGCGTAGGGACCATGAGCCCAAGGCTGCCTGCCTGCTCAGCAGCAGCACGTCCATAGCAACGGAGGGGCGGAAAATTAGCCGCGCTCCCCACCCAAACACTCGATTTCCCGGTCGCCCGAGCTCACCGCGGTCCGCCCTCACCGGTACCCCCGCCCCCTGGTCCCGCCACGGCCGCCACGGCCGCTCACGCTCCGCTTCCTTGCCCCATGCCGAGGCCACAGCGTTCTCACGCGCGGGCGGCAGCGGGGCCCTGCCAGCGCCCGTATGAGCCCGGCAAAGGGGGAACAGTGTCGGCCGCCTCCGGGGCCCCGCTCCCCCTCACGAAGAGACGCCGGCAGCGCTCAGATCTGCTCCCTCAAGCGGCCAAGCCACCGCCTCCTCCGCGGTCAGGGTAGCAGGGCGAGCCCTGTCAGCCCTCGGAGCGCAGGCGGACAGCGCAGGGCAGAGCAGGCCCGGAGACTCACCCGCCATTTCCGAAGAGCGGCGGCGGCCGAGTCACTCAGGCAGAACGAATCAGCCCGCGCGCCCACTCGCCGGAAATGAGCGCACTTACATACACTTCCGCTTCCGCCCGCCGAAACGCAGCGGAGAGCCAATAGCTGCGCTGCGCGAGACGCGTTGCCCGTGCGCATGCCCGACGCTGCCGCGGGCGGGAACCTTTAAGCAGCGCATCCGCGCGACTCCTCGTTTGCATAGCCCCGCCCCCAGGGAGCCTCCGCCAGCAGCCCAGGCTGCCTCGCACATGCGCAGTGCCGGTCTGCCACCGCCTCGCACCTGCCCCGGCAGGGGGGAGCGGGGCCGGCGGAACGTGACGACGAGGCCTGAAAGACAACGTCTTCCCTTCCCGCTGTGGAGCGGGCAGAGCAGCCGCTTACTGCTGCTCGCTCTTCACCTACAGGCCTCGTGGCTCTGTGCCACCGTTACGCTTCAACTCAGGGAAGAAAGAGAGCTTTATCATTAGCAAAAAATCAAGCTATATGCTGAACCCCTTGTTGTAGCCGCTGCTGGAAGGACTGTGGAGATTTCTGCAGTTTTAAGGGTCTGTTTTGTGATGCACCGTTACTCTGCAACTAGCATATATATGGACTTGTTGAACAAGAGGGTTTAGGGGTCAAATACTTTCCAATTTGGGAGATTTACAGCAAAACTATTTCTGCTGTCAGCTGTCGCGTAGGCATATACGTGGTATGTGAACTCCAGATTATCTTCAGGAAATTTTTGTTGACCCGTATCCAAAAAAAAGTTTGGCTTTCTAGTTGTTGGGGTTTTTTTTTTCAGTTGTTGTAAACTTGCAGAGGTGAGTCATTGTTTTGTGACTACCATTATAAACTCCCAACTACTATGTTGCAGTTTTATATCTTGCTGTCTTACCTGAGGTATACCAGAAACCGTCCTTTTTATGTTTTCCAGTGACATGTAATAAAAGAGATCTTGTTGGGCCCTGGAAATAGTACAGCAAGACAAAACAGGCATTGTTTTGTTATTTCAGTCAGGTTTTATAAACGCTTACTGTGACTGAACTGTCCAACCAAAGTACACATTTCTCCTTTCTTGAGGCTGTGGCCCGCACATTTTTCATGTTGAGGTATAAAAAGCAAGTCAGCGCGCTCTACTGCTAACGTATTTCGAGCGCCTGTCAGAAGCTACTGAATTCCAGCCAGAACGGATTACTTTGTGCCTCTTTCTTTGAAATATGGGGCCACTTTGCAGCCGGAGTGTCGGTTCATGAACAGTTCCAGCACTCGGTACCAACAGGTACAGCTTTGCTGACCCTCGCGGGAACGGCTGCATCCCTTACGCCCGAAAGGAGTTTCAGCCGCATTTTAACGAGTTCAGTTTTGCGCGATGGAGGTGCTACCAGCAGCTCCCCCCGCCGCCCCCGGCAAGGACCCACCGCCGCACTCCCGGTGCCCGTGGTGAGACGCCGTCCAAACGGGGCCGATGCGGGCAACCAACAGCGCCCGCGGCGGGTCCGCCCGGCGGCTGCGCGGGGGCAGCGACACCGCTCTTGCCCTGGGCGCCCGCCGAGGGGCCACGGCTGGGACCGCTGGACTCCACTTCCCTCCCCTCGTCCCGGCGGCCGCTGAGGGGAGCCCGCCGAGGGTAGCGGAGCGGAGCGGGCCGGGCGGGGCAGGGCAGGGCGCTCATTACCACAGCGCTGCGCTGAGGCGGCGGCTGTTGCGGCGGCGCGGCGGGTGGGTAGCGACGGGCGGCTCCTCCTCCTTCTCGCCGGGCGCAGCATGGCGGTCAAGGTGACTCTACCCCTCCGTCGCTTGTCGCAGGAGGAGACGGGCGGACCCCTCGCCTGCCCGCGAAGGGCGGCCGGGGGGCAGGCGGGCGGCGGGAGGAGGCAGCCGCTGCTGCTGGGGGCCAGGGGGAAGCCGCCGGCGGGGGCCGTGATGGCGGGGCGGCCCCGGGGAAGGGGCAGCGCAGCCTGCCCTGCCTCCGCCCTCTGAGGTGAAGCGGCGAGGCTGCGGGGGCGCGGGCCCGGCGGGCAGGGGGCGGCCCGGGGCGGGCGGAGGGCCTTTGCCCGGCGGGCGGTGGCGGCCGGCGTGGTGTGGGGCCGGGGCGCCGCGGGTCTCCCAGGCGGCCCGGAGCCTGACAGCTGTCACCGGCACTGAGCCCTGTGGAGTCCCGCAGTGAGCACCGAGGGCTCGTGTTGGGGATTCGCCGTGTCGGGTAGATAAGGGACTGGGTATTTGCTGCCCTTATCAGCGCACGCGGCGGTTCTTATCTACTCCCTGTCAGTAGCCCGGCTAGCCAAGCATTAACTTGCGTGTGTTTACAGGTGCAATCAACCAAAAGAGCGGATCCTGCTGAACTACGAAATATTTTTTTGCAGGTAAAAAGATCTATCTCACGTTGTTTGATTGACAGGCTTTTATTTTTTGCCCTTTCAGCAGTTTGCCACGGCATCGTACATCTGTCATGCTTGTGGGATGCTTAAAAGTTCACTTTGCAGGCAGGCACAGTCTGTTGGAAGGGCCTTCACGTGTTAAGGAGAAACTGTTCCTGGCACAAATCGTGATTAACCATTTCCAAATGATAATCTTAAGTAATTTTCAGAGGTATTTTCTAATTTCCTATAAAGCAAATAATTATAACCGTAACTACTTTTTTTTTTTTTTTAAATATACTTTTGCAAGATACTAAAATATTCTTCTTCCATGGCTGTATATTTTGTCCTTGGGATTTATATGTATTCCTCCTACAAATGAATGGATGACTGTCAATGTTTTTAGAACTTAAAATTTATTTCTTAAGATTGATGTATTTCATAATATTATCCCTTGTAGGGCCTTAGAATTAACATATATGAATAACAGCATGCAGCTTTCTCCACTCCCCTTAGTTACAGTGAAGCATGACCTGAAAGGAAAATCTCATCAGTCCTAAAACTTTGATAATAAGGTTTAAATCAGGCAGATGGAATAAGAAGAACAGCTATATTTTAGGTCCATAGTTGGGCCACTGGTATTTCCCAAATCAGTAAAATATCTTTTTTCTTTTCCCTTTGTGTTGACTGTTACACAGTATATTCAAGAAGCTTTCCTCTATGAAAAAGGAAAGGAAATTAAGTATTGGAGCTAATACCGTAAATAATAAAATCTATTATTTCATCTTTCACGTGTATGTTTTGGTCCTACTGTATTGTCTAATGGTTTCTACATATGGTAAGGAGACAGACCTTTTTGCCTGAGAGAGAGAAGTTATATCCCAACCATAATTTTTGGCAGATTTTTGCTTTGGTGTATTGGATTACACTGGTAACATTGCTAGAGTGCTAAAACGTAGAACGCTGGAATCAAACCGTGAAAGCCCAGCATTTAGTTTTTAGTAAATAATCTTCCATCACAGGTTCGTTTATTGTTGACATGACATTTAGCTTTTGTAGATAAGGAATACAACAGAGTATGTCAATGAAATATGCAACACGAAACTATGATTTTTTTAAAATATGTATTAATACAATACAAAAATGTCTGGTTCTAGAACATCTCACAGCTCTTTTCCAACTTTTTGCAAGATAGTTTTGCATGTTTGATTGCAAAAAAGTGAAATATGCTGTCAAAATACTCTGGTTACTTGGAAACGTGGACTTTTTATGATTGTTGACTTCCAGTGAGTAGAAGTGCTTTTTTTCTGGAAATAAGTAAATTGTTTGAAGTCCTTGATTTTGGTCACACAGGGAAAAGTGGAGAGGAAGAACATGGTACAACTGGATCTTAAAACTGTCTCTCTGACAATACATGTTTTATTGACTTAAAAAGCAGACAGTCTGGTTTTAAAAAAACCTTTTTGGTCTTCTCCATGTCTATCTTGTAATCTTCAAAGAAACATGCAGATTAAGTTGTAGATTATTTTGTGCTCTGAGGAATGAAAAATACAAAAGCTCTCCTATCCCCTCTTGAGTGTCTGAGATTTGCAGTAAAAAACCACAAAAACACAGACACCTCTGGCATAGAGAGTTTATATTTCTTTTAGATGATATTTGATTATAATTGAGTTTGAAATTGTGTTTTTTGTTTGATAGATAGGAAGCAAACTTAGTTGCAAACTTTAAAAACATCAAAAGAGAACCCACTCTTTCGAAGACTTAAGTTCTAGAGAGCCTTGTTGTGCAATATTGCTAGTGTTGCACACATTAGGGGTCAGATATGTTTTGCTCTTTGCTGAGGGTGCTGGCCTGTTCTGTGAGCTTCAGCTAAAGGGCGTGCATTCCTTCCTAAATTTGGCTTCCCTTGGAAATGGGCACAAGGGAAGATGTGAACTCTAGGCCTCTTCGTCATCCACCTTATTCATAGAGAGCGTACTTAAATTTCTTTCTGTATCCTCTAATGTGATACGTGTCCTCTGTCCATACAGTTTAAGTTCTATCTTAATGGATGCTTGATATACACCTTTCTCTTAGACTTTCTGAAGCTTGCTATGTATTTATTTCTATTATTTTAAACTGTTAAAAATCTTAAGTTTGACTTGTATCAAAAAGATGTGCTATTATTTCAATGTGATCCTGTAATGTAACTATATGAAATGCAGGCATTGAAATTTCATGTTTGTACACCATCAAATAAGTTACCTCTCACGTGTTTGTTAACCACTGAGTTCAGTAACAACCATAAAGAACAAAATAGAAATTCACTGAAGGATAAGAGAGTTATGTAGAACAACAGTTATCAGATTTCTTAGTGAGATTTCATTCTTTATTCTTAGGCAAGTCAGCCCTCAGGGAATATAGTTGAATTATTCCCTGCCTGCTGAATGCAAGTGGAACCTGTTCCAGCAAGGTGGAGAAGGAAACAAAATCAAATTTCCAATTTAATACAGGAAACTTTGCCCCTCCCCCCCCCCCCAAATGTCCTGGATCTCTTCCTCATAGCTTAGCTTAATTAAAAAAAAAATACGTTAGAGTACCTGTAGGTCTCGTGTTTTGGAATTTACTTCTCCTCTGCCCAGATAAAATAATTGGGGTAGAAAACCCCTTTAAATTGAAAACTAACCAAATTTTCAAAGGAAGCATTGTTTCTGAAAGTGTGGCGATAACTAGCACTTTATTGTACTGAGTAGGGTATCATGCAAATTCATAAAGTGTTTACCTGAGACAGTCTATAAATGTATAGTAAGAATTTTGTGTTCTAAAGTAATATAATTCAAGACTGAGGAAAATACAGATTTAATTGATGTGTTATGTTTTATGTGCAAAATAAGGTATAATTTACAATTGCCTATTTTGTGCTAAAAGATTCTTGACTTAAGTTGTATGGTGAAAAGGTAACTTGAGGACAAATGTAAATACATGCCAAAAGGGAATAGCCTAGCTACTTTGTCAGGCCTTAATTTATTGGCTTGCTGCCAGACTCTTTCAAAATACCATGACCTTCTCATATGGAGCAAAATGTATCTGTCAGTTAATTATTTTTGTCTCAAAAATTTTTTAACAAAACTTCTCCCCCACAGTTTTTATTGTAAAACAATTCACTGTCTGTAATAAACTCAGATAAATTGGTGTCTGAAGAAAAAAAGATGATGACATTTAGATTTTGACTGTCTTTGGTACGCACTCTACTGTCATACAGTTGAATTCTGTTATTCCTGAAGATATGCTCCATACTCTGCATGTTTGATGGTCCTTTGTACATAAAACTTTCTTTGGATTGCATGTCTTTCAGCAGAATTGTGCTTCATAATGCAATTTTTAGTCACTTGAGTTATACGACTGAGAAGAGAACCTTCTGAGTTGACTCAATGAAGCAACAGTTTCATTATATAGTCATGTCGGCAGCAGTGCTGAGTTAAAGGATTCCTGTCCACTGTTTTGTGTTCTTGTTTTTGTAGAAATCATCTGTTTTAATTCTGGATTAGTTCAATAATCTGGTTTACAGTGCAGTCTTGCAAACGGCTGTCATCATAACTATAGGGTGGAAGAGGGAGAGGTGATGAGGTGATGTGAGTGGCTGGTATAGTGGAAGAGATACAGGAGATGCTTAAGCAGGCATTGGTGCTGATGCAAGCTCCTTTACGCTGAAATACTGTCCTGACTGAACTGGTTGGGTTGCATACAGCTGAAGCACGCATGAGACACGTGAATGATCCCACTTACCGTAATGGAGTGTTACACCTTAACAGGTATTGTGTAGAGGTCTTATTGTTAGTATTCTAATTCCTGCGAGTCCCTGGCAGAGTAAGGGCCCATTTTCTTCGTCTTTCACATAAAGCTGTGTTGACTGAACCAAGATACTGCAGTATATAGTGGAAAGGTTACAAGTTACAGATAAGGCTATTAATTGAAGTTTGAATTCACTAGCATAGATGTTGCACTATAGGTCTGGGGGCCTTGCCATTTCTTTTTCTGCAGAGAACGCTTATGTACTCATCTTTTAATGACTATAACCTAGAAAGGCAAATTACATTTTTACAAATGAATTAAAAATCACTACTTTTATTGCAAATCAAAATTCTAATTAAACAGCTGTGTAATTTTGTAACTTCACTTTCTTAGAACGAACACAGTTCTGTGTACGCATGTGAAGGTCTGCATCTAAATCATTGTGTGTACAAGTAGACTGTACAGTAGAGAGTGAACAGAAGAGATGGATTTTAAACTATTAAATAAGCTTGCCTACAGGTTTTGTGAGCAAAAATGCTGAGAAACAAACTCAGTCATCAAATTGGATTGGGTTACAGTGGTTTAGGGAACTAGAAATCTTTTGTGAGCTACTTTCCTGTGTTCCTGGATGTAAACATAGTTTAACTTTGAACTCTGAAAATTTAGGTTTTATTTCTAAGATTACCCTCATATCATAAATGAGCTACAAGAAATTTTTCCTGCAACTATACTGCTATCTTGAAACAAGATCTGAGATCTTCCGTAATACATTTCCCTTTTCTTCATCACATGTGATGCTTTCTACTCCTGCCTCTTCATGTTCTTAGTTCAAGATTGGCATTACCCAGTGTAACTGGGCAGCTGAGGGCATGGAATTTACTTCATGCTAAAAAGTTCACTTTTAATTTAAAGTTGACCTGTAGATAAGAACCAGTGATTAATGATTTGAAACAGAAAAGTAATCAGTAAGGATACTGATACAGACATGTGGCAGTTGTTTTGCTGTACAAATAATAAAGATGTACTTGGTTATTTTATTTTTAGTTTTATTAATATTTAAATGATATAATTCTGAAATTTACCTGTGATTTTTTTATTTGAAAATTTATTGTTAATAATATTAAAACTCAAAATCAAAGGAAAACATTTCAATTAACCCAAATCCTTTTTGTCTGTGTGTCAATTTTCACATGAGTGAAAAATCCCAATCCCATTAGTGTCAGGATAAAACTTAATCTGAAAAGTTATCTGTCACAAAAAGAGAAGAGAAATAATGTATATTTTCCAAGCTAACTATAAGAATGATCAACAATTATTCAGAAGATATCTGCTACTAGAAATTGTAAGAAAATTTGTGTGCTGTATTTTCACAGTGTATCTAAAAATGAAAAGCTACAGCATGGCTGTAATTTTTATAAATTTATGCATTTACCTGACAGTTTCTGAAAATACGTAATTGTCTTTCTATTACAAGACATTGGTCATTATGTGAACACATCTATTCTACACAGATAATCTGATTGTTGTGGTACGCGACTAGTATAGTAACACTATTAGTTTAATCAAGCCCTTTAGTTTCAGAGCAGTGCAAACAGTTGTGCGTCATTTTAAGTGATATTCAGTAAAGGTACTGGTTTGGTAATCACTGATAATTAGCATCTAAATGGATTCATTTTTGTTTGTGTGGTTTTGTTTTTTATTTTCACTCTAGTATGCCAGTGTCGAGAAAGATGGTGAGCATTACATGACCCCAGAAGATTTTGTGCAAAAATACCTAGGACTTTATACAGATCCGCGTTACAATCCTAAAACAGTGCAGCTGTTGGCTGGAGTGGCAGATCAAACAAAGGATGGGTGAGAATTTTGATTTCCATTAGAAGCTTGTAATGCATGAGTAAATCCATGAGTGGATGAGTTTGATAATTTCATCTTCTAAAATACATTATTGATTTTATTACACTTCAGGCTTCTTTAGATAAGTTTTTTCTCAAGTGCAATAGGCTATAAATTTGTGAAAAAATACAGTGTTAAACAGTGAAGAGTTCAATGCATTTTTTAAATTAAGATTTGTTTTAGTGGCTTTTAACAATTACTACAAACACAGAGGAAGCTGAAATGCAAATAAAGTTTAATGTAGTATGATTGCCTTGGAAAAGTTCTTTTCTGTATACTCACATCCATGATCAGATACGTGGAGTTTTTAGTACCTGTAATGAAACATGGAAATATGGAAAAGCTTTCTTATTTCTGTAGTGTGAAATTCAAATGAAACCATTGAGGAGTTTTTTAAAGTGCTGGCTATTAGGAGAGGGAGACACTAATGACTCTATGAAGGAAGAAGGTGTTTGCCTAATCAAGATAAGGTCACACCACATAAAGCTTTTCCAGCTCTGCTTACAGATGATATTACTTGCTTTTAGACAGTTCTCTGAAGCTAATTTACAAAATGTCCACTCCAGTGAGGTAGCACCCTCTAACCTACTCTTCTTCAAATGAGCCTTTTCTCTTGCTTTATGTACGCTTCTAGCTTTAGCCTTGGATTGTAGTAGGAAGCATGGACATTGTTAAAGTAAAGTGAAAAGGTTAAGATGAATCAGAGAAGAGGTGAAGAATGCAGAAGGGAGTGGGTTGTAGAGAAGAGAGAAAGTTGCTGTTAAAATAGTATACAATACATTTGTAAATACATAGATGTAACTTAAATTTGAAAGCCCCTTGAATTCCTTGGATTTGTGAGTCTAAATCTGACCTTTGACCTTACTTAAATGTTTCTATATTCCTGTATTGTGCTTTAGAATATTTTATTAGTTTGCATAGTATCCTGAGCAGCTTGCACAACATCTGTGCTTTACAAATAAAATTGTATATGCTATATACATTTTACACTAAATAACAAATGCGGGATCTCCTGTTTGATGTAATGTTACATGATTTTTAAAATTTTATAAAACTGTGGCATTTTGATAATACTTTTGATAAATCCAAATAACCTGTCTCTGTTTGCAATACATGCATACATGGCTGCAGTATGTTGCATTGTTATGGATAGAAAATGCTATTTTGTATGTATCTCTTGAAATAATAGTCTAATTGATGACTAGTAAACCAACATGTTGAGTATCTTGTTTCTCTGAAAGCTGTTGGTTTTCTTTTACAGTGTGCATTTCTTCAGAAAATGTTTTGTAAAAGGATTTTCTTATATTAAGAAATCAATGATTTGGTTTATTGCTACAACAGAACTTCACGTTGAGGCATCACTTTTTTATTGCTTTCTCTGTGAATTTGTTTTGTTTTGTTGTTTTTTTGTTTTTTTTAAATGTGGATAATGTTTGAAGTGAGGTAATCAAATATGGGTAAGCGTGTTTTATCTACTTCTGTATGGGAACAGTGGGAATAGGAATTATGACCATATGGTCTGCAATACAAAATGTTTGTCTGTCTGAGTACCTGTTGATACTTGTCTGAAACTTACTTTCCTAAATGTTCTAGTCTATATTTATCTCTAATCTGTATTTCATGTGAAGAATTTGTTATACCCCCATCATCATCATTGGATTATTTATTTATTTTTGCATTCACAGTCTGCCTTTTCTAGTGAGCTGTAATATATCAAAATCCAGAGTCTCATATCTACTATCATCTGCACAGAGAGTTTAATCTGTAGCATGAATAATTATTATAATCTTCAACTGAATTCCAGAATACATTACATCTTTCCAAGGACTTAAAGTTACTTTATGAAATCCAAGGAAGTATCAGTAGTCCTATTCCATACAGACATTTGTAAATTAAATGACAGCCCAAAGTCACACAGCAAGTCACTGAGAAGCTTTGGGTTCTGTAACGAAATTTCATTCCTGTATCCGCTATCATATTCTCTTAGCCTTGCTTGCCCTTCAAATAAATAGGCAAAGTGGGTTTTGTAACTTTTCTTTGTTAATAATTTTTTATTTAATTTAGTTTTATGTTTGGCACTTTAGAAAAAAACCATATTTTGGAATTGGCTGGCTGTAGGCATATGTTTAAAAAAATGTATTTTTACTTTTTCCTGATGGTGCTTACTTAACTGTTCCAGAGTGCTATTGCCTTCTCCCATTACTACAGTACAAGACTGGTTTGCTTTAGCAGAACTCCATAACGTAGTCCTTAAAACTGATGAGTCTTCACTTTCAAAGTGTTTCATCCTCATTGTTACAAATGCACGTTCTGATAAATTAATATGATGAGGTCTAAATTAGAATTTGGCCTAAACTGCCTTGTCTGCTACCTGTTTAATACAATGGGATTTTACCAATGCTGTGGGTAAGCATTCCTGTGTCATCAGACTGCACACGCTACTTTTGAAATTAGGATACATATTCTCTCTGAATAATGTACTTATGTGTGCCAAAACCAGCTTCCTAATTACATAAGTCAATTAAAATTTGTAGGTATTGCATTTTTAAAATCAAAGATGTTCTTTTCCCTTCAAACCTTCAAAATTTCACAGTAGTAATTCAGAATTCTTCGTTTTAATTGCTTGTTTCTGGCTAGTCTGCTTATCAACATATCATTCTTAAAATTTGGAAATGTGTTCTTCTTAAGCTAAGTCTTGAAGAAAGTTGACATAATTGAGAGTCACAACAGAGGTATACATAACGTTTGAAAGCTATGTTGTGTGGGGAAAAAAAGAGCAGAGTTGTAGTAGGAACAAAGGAAAGAGGAGAATTGTAAACACACGGCTTACTTTGTGGGCCTTTGAAGAGGAACAGTACAGAAGAAATAAGAGGAAAGGAAATTTTGAAAAATGTTACAGATAAAATGAAAGGTGAGTGATTTGATATTGTTATGGACTCTGTAATGCAGCGGGTTCACTGAATAATACGTGAGTAGTGATTGGGTGGGAAGCTCCATCATTCTGTTTAATCCAGCTCCTGTTATCTCCGCCCTAACGGATAATGAAGGATCACAGGGGATATCCCTGCTCTTAGGCATTGCAAATTGAATATATGGAAAGGAAATTGAATATGTCTGTCTCCTTTTGCTGTAGGCACTGTTAAAGTGAGACCTCTGAAGACGACTTCTTTCAGGTTCAGGCTTCTACGAATGCATTCTACAGAGATCGTCACTTGATTCTGTCAGTTATAAAGCTTCCTGGTTAAGAATTAATTTGTATGTCAGGTTTATGCTTGTATATGAGGTATATTTTGAAATGATATTATTTACAATTATTTTAAAGGATATTCTGTTTCTCTGATACTAAACCCTTATTTATCAAGATCATCCTTTGGATGAAATTGACTTTGCATCTGAAGAACCATTCTCACATCTTTGATTTTGTGGCTAAAGTGTAAAAAATTAACATCATAATTCTGTATTTGCCATATCTTAAGTCCTTTCAAAATCACTACTTTTTTTTCTGTATTTTCTGTGTAATGCATATATGCAAGAATGTTAACTTATGTAACCTTGTTTAAAGTAACTCAATTCTGCTTTATGTGTACTTTGACAGAGAAAGACTAGATAAACTAATGAGTAGTGTGGCTTGATTTTTTTTTTTTTTTTTCCTTTTCTGAACAGGACAGAATTTATCCTTGGCTCTTTAGCACTAAGCAGTATATGTGTAAAGTAATCACTATGAGCTAATGATCTCCTATGAACAGTACTAAATTCAGATCAATTATGTACATTTTCTAGGAAAATGTACAGTATACAGTGATATTCTATGTTTTAACAGCATCTACTGAAATAGTAATTTTTTTGTTTAATTTGAAAGATTTAATTGAAATTCTTATTCCCATTGATAATTTACTTGATGCTAAAATAGATATCCCATCATTTATTTCCATAAACAGAGCTCAGGAACTTGTAACTGGATGGAATATTCAAGTCATCAAGCTAAGTCCCCTATTTTTACAAGAATGAAAACCCACAGTAGCTTTAATAAACCAAGTCTGCTGTTAAAATGTAAGGCTTTTGCTTGCAGTATTCTGGAAGGGCCACAGTATATGCCTGCTCTAAATATCTTCATAGGTAGATGATTTTGTTCTTGTGCCAACAATATCCTTTATCTTTTCCTGGTTTAGGTCTTATCTTTCTGCAGCTGTTCTTACATATGGCATTAGGATCCCATCTAAGTGTGTTTTCTGTTAGTTAGCATAAGCTGAGTTCCACTAGAAAAGTTATTTATGATTATCCTAATAAGTTACCTATGCATACATTCGAGTCTGAGTTTATATATGTTGAACACGAGGAACTGGATTTCTGTGCAGCATTCCAGAGATGTTGTGGGAATCCTATCTGGGGATACCGCTGCTTCCTTATCTCGCACTGAAACAGCTTTCCTAATGCATTCTGAGTTGCATTTTTCTGTATGGTGACTGTCTGGCATACACAGCTCAGAATCTTGTGATCTGCTGTTACACTCAAGTCCTTCCCTGCCTTGGTCGTGTCTAAATGTCCTTATGTCCAAATGTTCTTATAGTTTCTTTCTTTCTTGTCCTCAAGTACATGACTGCGGTTCATGTTGTATTTGAAGTGTAATATTTTTTCTATGTACATAGTAAATATGACCTTTTCTGAACCTCTTTGGTTTTTATAAATGTGACATGTTTTAAGAAAATACATATATTGTATAGTATATTCCTGTACTTGCATTAAACTCTCTTTCACAGTAGAAATACATATATAAATTAGTAATATAATGACAGCCCTGTAAATTTCATGGTGGTAGAATTTCTGTGGGTTTTTTATGTCTTATTTTTAAGTGGTCTGCTTACATTTATAATTACGAGGTAATAAATTGTAGGTATTCACTGAGAATTGATTATATTTTGTTGTTGATATATACGAATAGTTCAGTCATTTTATAGAGGAAGAAACTGAGTTGCATAAAGTTTAAGTAACTACTTAAATGTAACATACTTTTTCAGTTTCTAGTGTGGAGGCGTAACTTTTTTATATTAGAATTTTATTTTAATAATTGGGTCATACAGTTTTCTAGTGCATCAAACACAAAATATCATTGGTATTGTGAATAATTTTTTGAAATCTTTATAACTTCCGTATTTTCCTTTGTAGGCTGATTTCCTTTCAAGAATTTTTGGCATTTGAATCTGTTTTGTGTACTCCAGATGCCATATTCATTGTTGCTTTTCAGTTATTTGACAAGAGTGGCAATGGCGAAGTAACATTTGGTAAGAATATCTAAAGAAAAACAGTTTAAGAAAGTGATTATAATAGTACAAATCATAATAATGGTTCATCACCGTTGGTGCATAGAAATGCATATTGTGCAGTACTGTACTGATTTCCTAAGAGTTTGTATGAGTAAAACATTTTTTTCTTTCAAGTGATACAAGCTTAAGAATGACACAGAAACAAAATATATTTTGCTCTGTCTTCTTGAATCAAGATTTTTCATGTTCCCGAAGTAGTTAATACAATCATGTTTTGTTCAGTGTCATTCTAAGTAAAATTCTTTGTCATGGACTTTGAACTCCTTCAGTGATGAGGGAATTTTGAAATATGTTCTGGATCACCACGTATCTTTGAAGATTTGTCATTAGATACAGTAAGAGCTCAATATAGAAATGAAGGAGGTCTAATCTTTTGAGTTCCTAGTTTAGTGTTCCTTTTTCTTGAGGAGCAAATCTTACTTTAACGTTATGACTGCAGCTTCCAACCAGATCATATATTTGAAAAATTAGGAGGAAAATATGGCCTTTAAGTTTTGTTACTCCCCCCCCATCACATAAATTAGTAATTGGACAAAGTTCTTTAGGCTAACTATAGTGCTTTATGATGTTGCTAAATAACTGTTACTAACGTTGCCGTTTAAGGAGGACTAGGTTTTATTTTTAAAACTTTATATGTTTATGAAAATTAGATAAATCAGTGCTAAGAATTTTAATAAAATTGAATGAGAATTAAATGTTATTTCTATCCAAAAGAATAAAGCTCTCAATAAAGAAAATACAAACCAGGCTTGGATTTGTAACCACTTGCTCTTTGTACTATTTCATTCCTATGAAAATTGTTGCAACTTGTTGAAAAAAAAAATATGCAAGGGTCCTTTGATGGAAACAAACTGCTTGACTTACGATGTCTGTTAAATTACATCATTAACTGAAGGGTCAAATACTAAGCAATTTGCATACACAACATCTTGAAAAGAAAATCTTTAGAACTCAAGTAAAGGTGAAATCAGTAAATGCAGTCATTAGGAAGTAGACAAACTACTATAATCGGTGTGACCATGTTAATGATGGTACCTTTAATAAGCTCACAAAATGGGGATATGCACTTTGTAGCTCTCATGAACACACTTGAAATAACTGGTTCTGCAAATGAACAAAAAGTAATTTCAGATTGTATACAGATTCCGCAGTCAGACTGAGGATTGTTATTTTTATGACCACATCGTTATATTACAGGCTAAAAGAACAACACAAACAAGAGAAACTGTAAAACAGAAAATTGCACAATTTTTTCCATATCTTTCTTGCTGAATTTTTTTGATAAGGCTGATAAATCTTGACTAGGAAACTCTTAGGGAATTTAAAATTTACTATTGGTTTCTTGTTTTTACAAAATTAATTATATTGCAATTATTGCTATATTTAATGGTATGTTGTAACGTATCAGTGGTACGTATTTTTGTGCTACAGTTCCCACATTTACTCCTGCTTTTTTCTTTTGTTGTTGTTTGTAACATGGGCTACTTATTTTTACTTCATAGGCATATCATACAATTTACTGCATGTGGGAAAAATGTCAATGATGATATATGACATGTTCAGAATTTAGTAACTCTGCAGTCAATTTCCAAGTCAGTCTTGTGGCCCATGGAGGCTGTTTTCTAAATTAATCCTGCACTCTCATATTCAAACCACTTAAACAGAAAGGCACAGAGTTCAGTTTCATGTAAAAACAGGAGAATATATAAAATTAGGTCTTAAAGTTAAAAGTTGTAATAAATTATTAGAAATATACTGAAATGGAGTAGGTTTAGCCTGTTGGTGTGAGAATTGCTATCAGACAAGTCAGCTCACTTTGATGAGTGGGTAATGTATCCAGTCTGCAGATAAACCGTGTTGGTTATGGGAGCAAACGTGAGTCAAGATTGTCTAGCTCAGGTGCAATGCTATGTGGATATGATTGCACTGATCCCAAAGCTAACTCAAGCCAGTAAGTCTTTCCAGAATTGACACGGATTTACTGAGATTTTTCTGCACTGTGCATCTGGACCAAGGGGTGGAGGTGCTGGAAAGTGGAATACAGAATCAAACTGGGTCTGTTAGGCCAGTAATGTGAACCGAACACTGGCCTTACGGGATGTGAGATAATGTCTCAAAATCATTTGGGTATGACTGTATGGCATTTTCAAAAAATGTCCTGATCTAACAAAATTTTCAGTTACTTGGAGAAAGTTATGTATTACTTGTTGATTTTTAGAGGTGGCTCTATTTGAAAGTAAGTTGCTGCAGTCAGGTTCACATCTGCTTTTTAGTATTTATATACTGACATGGTCTCGGACCACACTTGAGCACTTTAGCTTCTTCCAGTCCTCTTTAGCCTCAGTCTGCCACTTGTCTCTTCAGAAGTTTAGCTTCCAACTCCCCAATGGGGAAAATATTAATTAAATTGTATTACAGAAGAACCTCTGTCTTATGAGTTGAGAAATGGAAGAGGACAAAGAGATTATGATTCTTTAGAAACTATTTGGTAGAAATACTTGTCGGCTATGCTATGCTAATCAATGTCTTTGTCTTTGTCTGTGCAATATCATACGTTAATTGGGATTGTTGAAACAGGAAGCCTTCTGTCACTTTAATGTCATCTGCTTTCTTATTGGTTTGGAACATTTTTCCAGGAGTTTTCAACATCCAGAAATCCTGCATGAATGACTTTCATAAATATGCAGATAGTATGCTGCAATATTTGTATAGTAGGTCCATTGCAAGAACATGAAATTTGACTTAGTTTGTGTGAGCAAAGTGTACAGCATGCTCAGTACTCTTTACATGCTTCAGCTGCACTGAACTTGCTGTCAGCTTGGTGAATAAAAAGCAATAAAATTACTATTTTAATAACTCATTCATACAAGTGACAGTGTAGTGTAAATGACTTTTTAATCATGGAGAAATAGAAAAAAAGCATTTATTTCCCTGATCAAATACTTGTACGTCTTCATAAATGATTCCTAGGTGAATATTTTATGGGAAATGCATTGCTGATGAGCCTTTACAATATTGCTTTAACTGTAAAATGTTTAAAAGGTAACAGCTAAAGCTGATAAAGAAAAGTGATTTTTTTTTTTCCATGCATTGTCTTTCTTTTTATGGCTTGCTATCTGTAGCCAGAGAAGACTGACAAGCACTTTGCTTTTCTGATCATGGGATGTAACTGACTATGCTACTTGATATGAGTGAAATATTTAAAAACACTTCATAAAATTAATGCTATTGTACTAAGGAAACTTCTTTTTATTGCAAGCCTTTTGACCTGAATTCAGGTTAAAGCAAACCTAAATATTAAACCTGCTCAAGCTATTTGGTTTGCTTCGATGTTGAAGGAGATACTCCTTACTGTGGCTAAAAGGTGAAGTCTGTGACTGTCGCTGAAACTTCTCTCAAAAATAGGTTGTCTAACTGGAAGTAAAAGGATTCTTTGTAATTTATCCCTTTGGCAAACCATACAATGATCTGGACTGTATCACTTTTAATTGGGATGTACAATATCCAGCTGTTCTTCCTCGTAGAGTCACCACAAAGAAAGCCATTCTCTGAGAAACTGGGGAGTTTCAGAGACACTTTTTTAGTTCAATACCCATGCTGGTATGGATAGAAAGATAGAGCTAAAATAATGAGATTTTGAAACAATTTTACTGCCTTCATGTTTGTGATTCTTCTGTTTTTTTCAGATTTTTTTTCAGAATTTTTACATTATTTTGGAGATAATTGGAAAATATTTATGAAACTGAACATAGGGCTTTTAAAAACATCCTGCAGATCAAAATCTAATTAAAAATATTTTGCAGAGTATAATGGCCTCTTCTTTAAAGGCACTGGGGGGACTAAGGGGGTTGGATACCTAGTAATGCAACTATGTGAAAATTACCGTGATATTGGTGAACTGAAATAATAAAAATCAATGTAGTAGTTTCAGAAGTTGGGTATACAGTGATACTGAAATCTCGTCCATCTATTTTCTTAAAACAAATTTTGATCTGGGAGAGAAAGCTTAGATTTCCCTTAATAAAGACATAGAGTTTGAGAACACTGGAAGAAGATGAGTGAGAAGAACAAGAGAAAGGAGTTGAATATATGTTGTTACAGTTCTTTGCTTTTGAGTATTGTTTTTTTAGGAAACACACATCACTCCTAGTACTCGCTCCTCCCCCATTTCCAAAAGAGCAATTGCATTGAAAGTGCTAGGATTTGGATTTAATCTTAAGAGTTCTGCTTTATAAAATATTATTTGCAACCATAAAGGCTGGAAACCTTTTAAAATGTAAACAGAAAAAATCTCATAATCACATGGCTACAGGTCTGAGGATATAAGAAAAACACCGTGTTTTTATCAAGTGTGCTGTAAACTAGAACTATTTTTCTTGGCTTCCTGGTAGCCATATGTTAGTTGCCTGTTTTCAAGATGTCTTTTTCTTAACGCATGCAGATAATGTAGGAAACATCTCTGTATGTTATGACTTTCTTCTGTCCTCATATTTTTTAGTTTTTTGTTTGTTTCTTTCCTGTTGTATGATTCTTTCAGGTTTAAATTACAGTTTTAAACACTTGTGAGTAGTGCAGGATGGGGACCCTTCCTTATTTTTTATAACAATATAAGTATTAAGTTGAAAACCATAGTTTAGCAAGAGGGAAAAGGAGAACTCCACGTTAAAATTATATATATTGACAATTTGTTGTTATGGCTGTCACTAATACTAACCTTAAACAGAATCACTAATCCTGTTAAAATAAGAGTAGAAATACAATGTAACTATTTCTAGTTTAGCTTTCTCACTTTTCCTGCCACTTGTCATTTTGCTGTCATGTCAAAGTAATTATTGCATTGTTTACATTTGGATTATGCTTAATATACTTCTGTTGCATCAGGTGCTACAAAAAAAGTTTTTGCCTTTAACTGTGATTTTTTAATTTTATGCTTGAAAGTGAAAATACATAAAATTTGCTGTTAGCAGAAATAGTGAAAAATAGCAATATAAAATACGTTAAAATGCATTATGTACATTAATATGTACAAATGGGGCTGCAGATGACTGAGTAGACAGATTTAAAAAACCCCACTCTATTAAACAACAAACCTTTAGCGTACTTACGCTAGTACTTAAAACTATTGAATTTATATATTTGTGTCTCTAACAAGCATGATTGATGTTCCATCACTGGTGAGAGGGAATGGCAAGCTCTGTTAACGGGTTGATGGCACTGAAATTGTGTGAGGTTTCCACTCTGCTTCTTGGGGAGCTGGTAAGTCAAAATAATAGGTACTACCTCAAGGCTTACTTGGGGTACTGAGCCTCATCCCCATCAACAAGACATCCTAGTGTTCATAACTTGTCTTCCTCCTTCTGTGAAATTCAGTATTGCCTAAAAACTTTGTTTTTCTTGTATCATTTTTCTGAGCCTGATAGGTAACAGTGTTTGATGGCGGTTGAGCCAGTCATGTGTATGCTGCCTGCAGATAGCTGCGCCAGGCATCTATAATTTGTTTAAAATGATTGGGTGGGGAAATTCTGAAGCAATCTTGAGAGAATGCGTGTCGCCTTGGAGGTAATGTGCTAGTGCACTAGAGTAGTAGGTTTATTGTTCCTGGGGCTGATGGTAAGTTGAGTATGTCATCAGGCTGCTGACTTGTATGCCTATCTGAGAAGAAAATGAATTGCTATAAGCCTGGAAAGAAAGTTATCAGCTCAGTAGGAAAGAATTCCACTGCTGGAAGGTGAGCAAAGTGTAGGAGAAGACATTAGTAAATGAGCAACATGTATGGACAGGGGACAATGAATGCATTCTGTAAAATGTCATACTAAAATGAAAGGGTTTAAAAATAATTTGCTGTTTGCCCCCTGCAGAATAGCTCTGTTGGAAATTTGAAGTACTTGTAGTTTATCTTAGTTTAGAAGCATTACTGGGTTTTGACTGAGGGAGATAAAAAAAAAAGGCAAAACCCCCAGCATCCGTATCTTAACATTACCTGTTTTCTTTGTTGTCAGTGCTTTGCTTCTGCCGTGGAAAAAATAAATTAAAAATAAGACATTGGATCATAATTCAAAGTGGTGAAAGTGCAGGTGATGATCACATTATGTATAATTTCTGAAATGTGATTGTCTGTTTGCTGCTTCTTGTCACATGAATTGTTAGTTGTGGTGGCTATCTCCTTTAATATAAGAGAATAGTCAACAAAGTTGGATTTAAAAGGTATTCTTGATATATTGTGAAGAAAGCATTGCTACTCTTGGGTAGAAGTAGTAAATTTTAGTGCTTATCTAGAGATGTTTGAGAATCCCAAATGGCTTTGGAAAATTGTATTTAGAGTTTCAATGGTTTTAACTCTGTCAGTTATTCACAACAAGTACACGGTTTTGCTCCTTTATCCCAAATGTTTCAGAAACAAAGCCAATGTGGAATTTATTAAGCATTAGATACAACAGCGTATTCTGAAACTCAGATTACTGTAGTACCTGAAGTATAAATTGTTGATTATGAGTGGTTGCCTGTAGAAGAAAAATGGATAAGGCACCTCAATTTTCAGAGGAGCAACAGGCTAATCTGGATACCATTTTTTAAAGCTGGTTAGCCACTACTGGGATTCTTCAAGTACCAATACACTCAACTATTGAATATAAATTTATTAATTCATTTACCAGTGTTATTTTTATGTGCTGAAGAATCTTGACTTGTGATGTGTTGATGACTAGTTGTAAACATTTTTGAGAAGGAAAAATCAGTAGTGTTGGAAACCGATTCTTGGTTGTTTAAGTAGTATACAATTAAATGCTTGAATGAGGGTCATGAAAAGACCAGGGCTTAAGTCTCATTAAAAATATTTGGAAGATCTGTCTATGTGAGCATGTATGAATATTTTCTTATAAGAAAAAAGTGAGACTTTTTTCTTAACCTTTCTCTAAGGTTAAAAGAAGCAATCATTGGAAACAACTGAAAATACAATTTAGATTTTCTGGCTGCTTCAGCGCATTCCTTCCTAAGTTTTCATTAGGAGAACTCACTGTGTATTAGAAGTTTGTTTTACAGCTGTGTAAGTAGTCACTATTTGATACCTTGTTTGTACATACCAATGTACAAACCAATAGATCCAATTAAGCAGGCCTGTCATCTCTTCCATTCACAATTCAGTGCCATTTTGTGAGCTCAGTAGTGAACTGCACTGATTGTGTTTGTAGTACATGAAGACTCTAGGTAGATTGGTCAGAAGCTGCAGTGAATCAGTGGTAGGTGGGGAGTTTGTATTTATATCTCCTGGTTCCTTGCTGTCTAGCAATGATGAATGAATCTAATACAGACAACCTTTCGAAGGAAATCTGGCAAAATAAAATAGTTTAGCACTATGTATTGGGTGCTTTATTTCTCATTTTTTTAACCCTCACGTTGTGTATTGATGCTGGGGAATAGATATGAGTGGGCAGTTACAAGTAGTCAGGGTCGTTTTTTAAGTTTCTTGTTTACCTGAACAACTCCTTTAGCATACTTTGCAGTGGAAACTGTGGTTTAAATTGCAGGTTTTTTACTATAGTCTATGTTTGACCTTTAAGTAAGGGCTAAATTACAGTTAAATCACTTACTAGCCATAGTCTGCCCTTTGAATAAGTAATCCCCAAGTAACTGTGAAGCAGATGATCTAGCCAAGGAATCCTACTTTGTATGTCCCCGTTCTGAGACAGATTTGTTGCAAACATGCCCCTTCCTTCTCTCACTGAAAAGATAAAACCATGTAGTGACTTGCCTAGATTTGATCTAGAAGTGTTAGAATGACTGTAGAATTGAAAGTATGAATGAAACAAGTAGTCCTTTAGCATAAAGCAACACATTTACTCCAATTAAATAGCTCTTGATGGAATTACCAAATGATATTAAAGTCCTTCTCATTGCATTTTGTCTTTTAGCAGAACTGTTTAAACATATAAAAGAACAGGTGTGCTTTCAGCTAAAATATTTTGTACTTTGCTTTAAATTTAAGCTATATGCAGCTTTTTATTTTTGTTGTTAGGAGGTTCTAGGTTAGTTGATAAAAACAAATCGATTCAGGTACTTTGAGGTCGATTTTGAAAAGTGTTCACGTGGTATGTCCGGTTACACTGTTTATGTGGTTGGACAATCTGCACAAAAAGCAGGCTTGTTTTGCAGCATGGCAATGCTGTATATGAATAAAGCATGCTTTTTTTTTCAGATGAGGTTTTTGACTGAATTCAGATAATACATTTGGCATTGAGATTTCAGTTTTACAGTACACATACGGAGAATTCCATGTTCTGAAATGACAATTTTTTTTCTTCATTTAAAAGGACATCTCTATCTTCACTTATCTTAAAACATTTTAATAACTGAGACTACCAATTATGTTTTATAGGATTTGATTTTTGTGCTAAGGCCTTATCAAAAGCTTTTAATAAGGTGCTTTCTGCTGAGTTAATGATATGTTTTAGATGGCATTTCTTATACCTATCTTCAATAGACATAGTCAGACAGTGTGATTGTAATAATCAAGTTTCAATCAAACCATACTTAGTATGACAAATATTGCATGAGATTGTAATGCAGGTATTCGTGCTCTTGATAAAGGGCTTAATTTGACTCCTAGCAGAGACAGAGAACCACTATTGATTATTATATCAGAATGCAAAATAGCTCTTATTTTTCCTGTATGAGGGAAATTGCTTCTTAATTAAAACTAAATAAAACATTCACTCCAAGGTTTTATGCAGTAATATGGAAAGTACCACGTTGTGTTGCAAATGTGTTCTTAAACAGGTCTGTAAAGATTCGGTTAGCACTTATTCTTAACAAACTAAACCACTTTGTAAACAGCTGCTTAAAATATCATTTGTTTGTATCCTTCCTGGAATGTTTGTAGATTTACTGTACCCCAAAGCTCACTTGTTGTTTTTCCCTCTCTCAAAGCAAACGTCAAAGAAATATTTGAACAAACTACTATTCATCTTCAAATCCCCTTCAACTGGGACTGTGAGTTCATTCGACTGCATTTTGGACATAACAGGAAGAAGCATCTTAACTATTCAGAGTTCACTCAGTTTCTTGAGGTCAGTTATTAACCTTCTTCCAAAGTAGAACTGAAATTCATTTTCACTTCTAATAATACACTAATACCATTACAAATACTGAGCTTATTCTGGCAGTGATAATCATTATCTGATACTAATCCTGACCGTTATGATGAACTGTTATTTCTCCATACCAGTTCTTTAAGCAGGTTGTACTCATTGTGCTTTAACTTGAATGCCATCCTATAAAAGAATGGGACTAAATAAACTGTTTATGAAAATAACCATTTTACTTATTGTTGTTCAACTGGATTGAGTCTACTTTTTCTGTCATAGGAATTTAATAACAAAACTAACCTCTAGCAGAGAAAGATTGCATCCTTACTATAACCAGTTGTTATTAACCATATAACCTCCCATGTAGAGGTTTTAGCTTCTTTATCATCTCTTTTAGTTTTACAAACATTATCCTGATACTTACACTTCTTTTTCTCTCAGTGGCATGCATGCTACCACACATATATTGGGAGTTTGGTCTTAAATGCAGCCAGCTTTGCATAAGGCAAATCAGCTTTCCTGAGATGTTGCTGAAGTACCCTCTAGGGATCAGGCTTTAAAGGATCTCAGTCCTAGAACTGGACTTTGCTAAGCCAAAAAGTTAAAAACATATTACGAATTGAACATTATACTAGAAGTAAGGAAAGGAAGACATCAGTTATAATGGATGGAGGAAGAGGAAAGCAGGAGAAATGTACCTTATAGATCATGAGAAAGAGTTCACAGAATTGTAGGTAATTGCACTGAATTCCATAAATTAACATGCAGTGATCACCTCATGATATTGTAATTTTCTGTCTCGTAGACCTGAAGAAAAGTAGATTATGCACTTCTAGAGCTAGCCTTTAGTACAAAACAGCTTTGGACATACTGTCTTAAAAGTAGGGTGTGATAGATGTACTTTGATATAATCTGTAATTATTGTCCAGGATAAAATTAAATCTAGAGCAGATTCTAGAAAAACATGTTGAACTAGACAGGATCTGAAGTCTATATTGTAAATTGAGATACTGGAGTTTGGCACAGTCCTTCAAGGCTGCAGTATAACTTGATGTTACTTTCAAGGAATAAACTGTGTCCTGTGTTTGATACTGCCTATTGTAAGTGATATGGCACAAATCTGGGACACTAGTGGGGAAAAAAAAATCAGATTGCTAGTGAGAAGGATCTTTATGTTGGCAACCCAGAGCAAAATGATAAATATCTGTTCTGTTTTTATTTTTATTGTTCCAAGATACTGTCATGTAAGATACAGTAACATTTTACTGGCATCATATAATAAAACCCCTTAGTACGGAAGGGTGGTATGGACTGCAGTAATTTCAATATGTACACAAGTTGGGTATTGTTGTCCCTCCTTTTACATCAGGTTTTTCTTATTTGGTCTAGCAGTATCTTATGGGCTTTGGGACTTGTTGCACTGTGATCTAGAAAACCTTGATCTTGAGGTTATAAGACTTGAGAAATTACTGTAAAGGTGATTCAAGCTAGATAGTTTGCCCTCTTCTTATCGTCTGTCAGAACATGGTTATTATTTTAGCTGCTTCTAGAGGTCTGAATGACAGCTGAATGTGCTTTATTGTTTGCTTGAATAGGAGGAAACAACTTTTTCTGGACATAGAATTTACAACCATCATTATTATCTTGAGGTTAGGTTACTGCAGTGTGCTTTATATGAAGTTTTTTACAGATTGTATAGGAGTTTTAAATTGCCTGAAATGGGGGACCATTTCTGACATTATGAGAGGTAGCTCTTGGGGGCAGTCTAAATCTATATTATATAATTTTCACTGTCCTCCTGTTTATTTTCAAGTACTTTTCAATGAATTAGTTTATAATAGCCCAGTCATATTTCATCTTGGATGTGTAAGAGATCAGCTCACTTTGAGTCTTTATGATCAATATCTGAAGTTTCTCTAGCAGTTAAGTATTTAATAAAGAAATAGGTAGCAGACAGGTCATGGGTATGTGAAGTTTATTTCTCAAATAATTTAGTGAAAGTGCATATTTCATTACAGTCGAATGGAGGCTTTTCTTTGACAGAGGAATGAATCTGTGGATAGAATCAGTATGCAGACTTCTTGTTTTAGTTGAGCTGGTGTTCAGGTTTAAACTACAGTTGTGGTATGGTCTACACGCACAGACGTATTGAGGCGTGCTGTAAAAATAGCAAATTAGTGAGAGTTTTGTGAATAGTGAGTTACAGAATTTGCTTCTAATCTGCTATTTCTGAATATTCATACCAGGAGCTGCAGTCAGAACATGCAAGACAAGCCTTTGCATTGAAGGACAAAAATAAAAGTGGTGTGATAACTGGGCTGGACTTCAATGACATCATGGTTACCCTTCGGTCGCATATGCTAACTCCATTTGTGGAAGAAAATTTAGTTTCAGTAAGTGTAAAGAAAAGTGCCTTGAATTCAGCATTTAATAGCTGTAATGTTTTAAGATGTTCCTGCTTCTCTCCCACTTTGTCTTCTCCTACCTGTTTATCACTGCCTTGGTGCTAGAGATTATCACCTTCCTAACAGAGTGGGCAGGGTCAAACATGCTCCTGGGCTGCAGTAGTGGAAAAGTTTGGCAGTCTGGTTTACATGCTTGAAGTGCCGTTGGAAACAGTTTGAGTTAGTCTACTATACTTGCCACTAAAGCAGGGCAAACTGTACTTGGCACAGAAAGAACATTCATTTAGGACAAAAGCATCTAGTTTTTATATTTGAATATATGACAGATCTCAAAAGGTGGAGACGACTTACGGTTTTGTCCTTTTCTATACTCTTGCATTCTTTTCTTTTCCAGAAGTTGGAAAATCAGTGTGTAGATTCTAGAGGTAGAATGGTTACAGCTGTGATATTCTGGCAAGATCTGTAGGTAAAGTAATGACATAAAAGTTATAAACTAAAAGTATATAGTATAAAAAAGTTTATAAGAATGAAAGTTACATAAAATATAAAGTAATAACTTTTATCATACTATTTTGCCTATGAATCTTGCCTTGCCTAACTAATAAGGCATATCGTCTTCCGTAAAATATATAGTATCTACTAACTTTAGACTTTGAAATAAATGGTCACTGCTGTATGTAATGCAAGAAGAAGTCAGTTAGTGCCCTTATCTATAGTAGCATTTACATGCGTTTCTCTATTAGAAATAGAGAGTATTAGGGAAATACTCATGACATGTTTAGTATTTGTATCAGATAGATTGAATAATGTTCTACTTACGTGATTATTTCCTGATCATTTCCTAATGTTTAGTTTTTACCAAAAAATGGTATTCTGTCTAATAATTCTCCCCTCATGTTTCTGTTAAAAATATCTTAAAATTACAGGAATGGAAAGATGTCTTTAATTCTTTCCTTATTTGCCCAAGTGGATGTTTCTGTAATTTGTAATAAGATGTTGTAAAAGGGCTTAAGGCACTTAACTGCATTCATTTAATTTTTAAAGGTAGCTGGTGGAACTGTTGCACATCAGGTCAGCTTCTCCTATTTCAATGCATTTAATGCCCTTTTGAATAACATGGATCTTGTTAGGAAGATATACAGTAATATAGCAGGTACAAGAAAAGATGTTGAAGTCACAAAAGGTAAAGTATATTTCCTGTATTTTATGAATTTTTTAGTTCTGTTCAATTTGTAATTTGGTGTTGCATATCGGTTAAGGCAAGTCAGAAGCTGCAACAGTATGCAAGGTTAGGGCTACCGTGAAAGTGTTTAAAGAGTGATTTTCATCCTCACAGGTTAGTAATGATTTTCAGCTAGCTCATTAAGGAGAAGAATTGGGATTCTGGCAGGAGCTGTGTTGGCCTTATCAGTTTGAATGGATAACTGCAAGTCAGTATATTATTGAGGATTTTACCACTCCTTGAAAGGGATGCATGGTTGCTTAGAGATAGAAAGTACCTAGGGAATGTGATTGAATGGATTAAGTTTGAAAATCCATCATCAGTAATCTCCATGTTGTTTTAGCTCTAGTTACTTTATCCATGATTAAATCTTTTTTAGAAAAATGGTAATAATTTATAAGTTAGTGCTTACTTGCCTGAGTAGTTTTATCTATAGTTTTTATCTGTTAGGACATAGCTAATCCCTGTGTATATGAAAGGTTGTCATATTTCAGTCTTGCCACAGGCATGAGTGGACTGCTTTTGTAGTCATTTTATGACAGATTTTATCACTGATTTTATTACCTATATGGATGGCACCAGCCAAGTCTATGTGTGGTAAAAAGCATGACAAGTTGTTTTTTTTTTCTTCTTTGTTTGGCATACGTTCATATGTTTGGCATACCTTTCATCCCTAAAGAAAAGCATAAAATGCCTGTCCTTGTCCTCCAAATTGTGCTAACATTGCCTAGCAATGTTTTTCTGCAGATGTAGAAATGCACCTTGCTTGGATTTGTGTTGAGAAAAAAAGCTACTGTGTTTTCACTGTTCAGAATTGATTACTGTAGCTTGCCAGTTATGTCATGAACATGTCATGTAGTTTGGCTAGATGAATACCTAAGCTTTGGGTCATTCAGAGCTAGCAGAGAAAGAAATCTGGGCATGATGGCAATAGATGAGTCAGTTTCCCTTAAAGCTGTGAATAATGGACCGTTATTCTGTCCTGTTCTGTTCTGTTTTGCAGAACTTCAGAAATAAGAATCACAAATTATGGGTGTGCTTTTATTAAGCTTGCCAATATGAGGATTTTTGTTGACTGATGAATTCTTACCATAAATCAAAGTTGTGGAGTCAGACTTGCTCTGTGTTGAAAAGGCCTGTTTCAAGATAGATGTTCTCCTAAAGATATCTTTTCCCTTTGCATTATGGATTTTGCTTCTTGGTGATAGATTTCATTTTTATGATATTAAAGTTATTTGTGAGCATTTAAAGAGGAAAATTGACAAATAACACAATTGCTTTATTTCTCTTTCCCTTTTAAATCCAGAGGAATTTACCCACTCTGCAATCCGATTTGGACAAGTTACACCACTGGAAATAGATATTCTCTACCAACTTGCAGATTTATACAGTGTTACTGGGTAACATAATTAATTTTATAACTTTAAAATCATTAGTTTGCTCGGGGTTTTTTGTTGTTATGTGAAAACTACTCATTTTCATCTTAATTTTAAAAAGTTGTGTGTTCCATTGTATTTCACTACAGTAATTTATTCAATGTAAACTGACTTTGGTGTATGCATGGGTTCTGTAAGTGAATTGTGTGTATCAAGCACAATTATTAATTTTCATACTATAGGTATACATATAGAATAGCAAAATACATTACAGTAGTCCCAAATGGCTACAATACACTGGTATTATTAACTTTAAGTATTGATGATGTTTTGTGTGGGTCTTTAACGCATGTGAAATCTTAGGGAGGAATACCTAGAAACAGTTTAATTTGTGTATTGTATCCCTTATTACTAGTAATCAAGAACTTGCTTCTGAATAATCCAAGCTCCCTTTTTCTCCACTTGTGAGCGACAAGAAGAGACTGCCCTTCTAACTCCAAGGATTCTTTATTGCAGTGTAGCAGACTTCTTAGACATGCATTCAATCTATGACAGGTGTTTTTTTTTAAACTCAGGATGTATTATGTGGGGTGTGGCCAGGAATACTGTACTGAGTATGTTTGATGTTTTATCTAACAGTAATTTGCTTTTCTCTGCCTTGTGTAAAGGCGCTTAACTTTGGCAGATATTGAGAGAATAGCACCACTGGCTGAAGGTGCATTACCTTACAACTTGGCAGAACTCCAGAGGCAGGTAGGTAAAAGTGATATATACAACAAAATTGTTCAAGTTAACTGAATGTTTACATGTACTTGCACATGAAAAATAAGAATAATACACTTTAAACAGATTCCTAACAAGTGAATCATGCTGTGTGTATTGCTATAAGGATAGAAGGGGGGCAGACTATTGAGTATGTGTCTAAACAAGATATTAGATGTCATATTGAAGGATGACCTGTTAAGATACGAGCATGTAGAGATACTTGGATTCCTTACTGTGAATACATTTGTTCACTCCTGAAAAGGCCTTTCACTTCAGTAAGTTATCTAACTGTGTAACTGTAAAATTATTTTTAGATACTAAAAAACATTGAGTGTTAAATGCAAGGCTTATAAATGTGTTCTTTTTTTAAAAATTGGATGAAACGATGGGCTTAGCCATTTATCTAAAATGATCATTGAATTTTACTGTACTTGTTGGCTATCTGACCTAGACAGTAGAAGGGGAATTCAAATTTATTGGGACTGATGAAAAGGGTAGAATTATAAGATGAAAAATACTGCAGTAGAATATTAACCTTCTATTTCATCAGACCTTTACATTCATGGTTGCTAGCTTTGCTTTTATCATAGTTTCCTTATTAAACATATACATATGTAGTACAGCATGAGTCCCAGACTGTGCAGTAGGATTTTGAATATAAATTGTTTCTTACTTTGATGGCTCTTTTTACAACTTTAAGAACTGAAGAGTTAGGACCAAACATTATGCAGGTGTTTAGCTTATGTTTAGACTTTTCACCACATTTACTGGGTACCATACTGCACACTTTCAGGAGCATATAAAAATCAATCTAGATTTTGGGGGCTTATCTTCACTATATTTTTGGTTCAACCTTGGAGAGATTTTCTTTTGCAGTGAAATCTGTCTAACGCTAGTTAAGTTGTGAATTAAATTTTACCTTGGCATTCATCTAAGGTTGAACCTGAAAGTACTGCTAATATTGAAGCTCACAACATAATGGGGCATCTGCTGTGCTGCTAATAGAAATATTCCATTCCATTCCAGATGTATTATAGGGAAATCCTCTTTCTGGAGCATTTTGTAGGTGACTGTTCTCATGAGAGTAGTTCAGGGGGAATTAGCTCAACTATTAATAATGCAAAGATAATAACGCACTCAAGAAAATCATTGAAACAGTTACAGCAGATTCAGAAAGGAAGACGTACAAACATGGTGAATTACATGGTTGCATAATCATAAAATACATAGGCTGGTTGCATGTTGGTGTTTATTATGCAAAACAAAAAAAATAGGATCTGATCTTAAAAGTCTCTGATGCGCAATCTTTTATTTATTTTTACTGTTAGAACTTCGTAAGAAATTGCAGTTCCACACAGAGCTGTACATTCTTGAGTAAGCTTTACAAGAAAATACAATAGTGTTCATCTGAACAAGTGCATTTTGCTCCAAGGATGTCTCCACATCCCCCCTCCCTCTTCAATATACAAAGGAAAGTAGGATATCTAATTCTTAAGATCTTGTATGAGCATATCACGTAATTCTGAATAAATGCATCTTTCTGTACACAGTAGATAAATATAATTTTTCATCCTGCAGGTTCCCATTTTCTTAGAATGTCTAAACAACTCCAATTCTCTCTCTTTCAGTCTGTGTTGAAAGTTTATGAGGTGCTTATCAAGACATCCAAGGGCTCTGCTTCCCAAATGGGCATAGCCTGGCTTGGGCTGGGTTCTCCTCCCAGCTGCCTGCACCTCGCTTGGTGTGCAGACAGCCGAGCTTCTTACAAATCAGCTGCTGAATGGCCACATCTTGCAGCTCAGCATTTATGGCAATCTGACGCTGGTCATGAGTTGTGTTAAAATGCTGCTCCTGAATTGCAGTGATTCAGCAACGGATTCCCAGGTCGCTCAGCCATCTGGGCTGTTGGGGGAGGAGGACTTGCAGCTGGCAGCGATACCTATGTCAGCCATTCCAAGCTACACTGTCTCCCATAAAGTGAAATTCAGATTCTCTACCCTGGTGATGCCAGTGACAGATAGTGCTGCTTCAGGGTGGTCTGAGATAAAGGGGCAACGCAGTGATAAAATTGCCTGTGCTTGTTCACCACGTGAATGTCCTGTATTTGCCAGTGGTTGAGAGGTCCCAAGAGTCTGAAAATGAAAGCTTGTGTTTATAAAGCTTTTTATTCTCAGCTCACTTTTTATGCATATTGCAAAAACGTTTCTTTAAGCAGTTATATCCACTACAAAATCTTGGATATGTATTGGTGACAGGAAAATCTTGAATTAGTTCAACTGCTACAGTTGAAAAATTGTCCTATATGGAATATAGCAAGTCTTCCATATGTGAGACTTTGAGCCTCACATATGAGAGTCTCTTTGGTTAGTGTTTGGTTACTGTCTCTTTGAGTCTCTTTAGGTTACTGTTATTACAGGTAGATATGATCATTCAGTTCTCTTTCAAACAAGTTGGTCTGAAATGCAGTGTCTGGTCTGTTCTTAATGTTACCGCTCTGTTGTCCTTAGGCAATTAGACATACCTGAGCTAATGAAATCAGTGTCCAAAACCCACTTAGTGGTAACAGTCTTCCTATGGATTCCTGAAGACAAGGATGATGGAATGGATTGACACAGAAATGTGTACACAACATTTATCCAGACTAATGACAAATATTGCTGATGAAGTTTTGTAATTACATTCCTAACTGCCAACTTTGTTTTTTAATCAGTGTCTTTGTGGCACTCACCTTTCTGAGTAGACAAAATACTAACTTGTTTTATTTTACACTTCAGAATTACCTTTGTAGCTTGGCACTGTTATAAAAGGAGCTCATTGATGAAAGTTTCACTCATCACTAGAACAGAATATACTCTTTTCACACTCATAATACATTACATTTTCATCCTATTCTATGTCCTGTGTTAAGAGAAGACAGCAGAAATCAAAGTAATTTCATTGTCTTTGTTTTATAAGTAACAGTCTTTTACTAGACCTTATCCAAAGTGAACCTTGTATTACCTTACTTAACTGTATTGATAAAATGAAAGCTATCCCGTTGTGGGAGAGAGAATATCATTCCAGTGAGGTCCAGCTGTCCCTGGAAAATGAAAACAAATCTGTAATCACTTTTACTTGACTTTAAAATTCCTTCTTAAAAGAAAATCTAAATTTTTACATAAACTCACTCTATCTTTGTAGATTTGGTGGAAATGGAAATTAGCCTGCTTTCAACCATGTTTACTTTATTGTCAATTTTTTCATTGTGTAAGATTTTCTTAAAGCCTAGCAGCTGAATATCCTATGGGGATGACAGCTACAGTAATTTTCTGTTTATAAATATTCATGATTTGAAAGCCATAGCATTAATTACATTCATTTACATATCCATCTGAACACACAAGTAAACTGCAAACTTTGTGGACACTTATTTAATAATATAAAAGTGCCATTTCCTTCACAAAGAACTTGATTTTTAACATCCAGTGATGTATTCATTAAGATTAATGTCTGAATGTAATGACTGGATTTTGATGAGAACTCTGTGGAGCTTAGAAGAAAAAGAATAACCTTAAAAGAGCTAAAAGGAAGCAGGTGTGTTAAACTAGGAGAAAATTTTTGTGGAATGAAGAACCAGTCCTCCTTCTAAGCCTTTATAGGGTATTATTATTGCATGGGTCTTTTATTTACATGAATCAAAAGAAATATCTCTGTATTTTAGAATTTATTTTTGTGGCTATTTTGTTTTTATTATGGTTTTTTTCCTTTTTTTTTAATCAGGAAAATTTAGTGTTTTGAGACTAGTGAGGACATGTGTCAGCTTTATTGCAATACATTTGATTTATGCTTTTTCATGCTGGTCCACATGTGCAGTTTGTAATTTTGGTGCTACCCAGAATTTCTCTGTTAAGCTATATTGTTGGGGGAGGAAAATGTCTTGTGGAAGGAACTGGTGGCAGCTGTATCTTCTTCTGTGGAAAAACTGTATAAAATATAATTAATGTTTTTTTAACAGGTAATGATCCCATCTCAGTCTCATGGGCTTTTGTCCTGCATTGTATACATACAGTGTAACATTATGCAATAAAGGCAGGTTTTTGCACATGCAATGTAATACCAATCCAAACAGAGTAGCTTATGCTGAGCTACATGGTGCCTTTCTGTGGATAGTCCACTTTCCAGAGCTTCAATGAGCTGAACGTAACTTAGTTAAGTAGCCTTGGTGAGTTAGCTGTGAAATGTGCATGTGATAATCTTCATGGAGAATTCATAATGTGCATCAGAGCAAAGCCTCCTGTGGCAGTCTGAGGTCTGTATACATTACAGCTGTGCTGTCAGGAACGCATCTGCTAATGGTACAGGGTGCTTTTAAGAAAAAAAGGTTTGTGTTTGGGAGATGAGCTTTAGTATCTGCTTTAATATGGAATTTAACAGTTAATATCTTGGCCACTTATATAACCCAGGCAAGTTGTACTGCATAATATAAATTCTTCTCTAATCCCCTGATTTGTGTTTGGAAGAAAATTTGGCCCATCTTGCATACTTTGTAGTGCAAGTTTGTGAACGCTTACACCTTGTTTATTAGTTACCTTGTTTCTAATAACCATCTAATAATATAAGTCTCTGCAAATATTTTCTGTGCAGACTTATATTTATTTAAAACACTAATACATTGATAGTAGTGTATGTGATTGAAGTGAGAGGTCATCATATTTGTAATTTATCAACTGCTTGAAAAAAGATTGTGGAGAATACTTTGGGAAATAATTGACTTTTTGCTTGAAGACATGACATGTCGTGTTTATGCTATGTATTAATATATATGTTATCTTAAAATATATCCTATGCTGATAGATGCTGTCTGTGAGATACTGAATTCCTTTTGAGGTACTGAATTTTATTTGAGCCAAAAGTGGGTTCCATGCCTTACAAATTCAAAGGCAACAGAATGGAAAGTAGCAAAGTTGATTTGAGTTTCTGTCTACTTTTTCTTGACCATAGTTGTTTCAGTTATACTAGGAATATGTAAGGAAGAATATTTTCTGAAAGGAGTATTTGAAAAATGTGCTTCATTCATTGGCTGTAATGGAAGTTACATAGTAATTCCCCCCCCCCCCCAAGCATAAAGCTACCGATTTTTATCAGATTCTCTCTTTAACATGATAAAAGCCAATTCACAGGCATCTTTGTTTTCCTGTGCAGATTTTCAAGCAATTGTTTTTCTTTTCTTTTCCTCACACAGCAATCTTTTGGAGAGTTAGGCAGGCCTATCTGGCTCCAGGTAGCTGAGTCAGCTTACAGGTTCACTTTGGGCTCAATTGCTGGAGGTGAGTAATATTTCTGGTTTCTGTTTTCAAGCTTGGGTTAGTTTAACACTTTCTTGCCAGACTACTTGGTCTCATCTAAGGTGCATCTCTTGGTTATACACATGAAGAATTGGAGAGTGGAACTGCTTTTGGTTGTGCCATTCCCTTTCTTTCCTTATCACTTCTGTTCTAGTATCCCTCCACAGTCCCCTGAAACTCTACTCCAGTAAACAGTTTCCGTACTGGTAATTCAGATTGCTTCTTTTTCTGATCGGTTTTCTTTGTTCTACGCACCTTGTTTTATGTAATAATATAATCCATTCTCCTGGAGACTTTTTTCTAGATTTTCAGTATTGTCCTTTCTTACTTCCAACGTATCAGAGATTTTACCAGTTTATATATTCTTTGTGTTTAAATAAATGTTGTATAAAATCATCATAAGAGTTATGTACTACACCGACAAGGATGTTGCAGAAATAATAGATCAAATGCTTTCTTACAGCTGTTGGTGCTACTGCGGTGTATCCCATAGACCTGGTGAAAACTCGTATGCAGAATCAACGCACCACTGGTTCAGTCGTAGGAGAATTAATGTATAAAAACAGCTTTGACTGCTTTAAAAAGGTTTTGCGTTTTGAAGGCTTTTTTGGTCTTTACAGAGGTAGGTAAAAAAAAATATATATA
This sequence comes from Burhinus oedicnemus, assembly GCA_008921705.1. NCBI lineage: Eukaryota > Metazoa > Chordata > Aves > Charadriiformes > Burhinidae > Burhinus > Burhinus oedicnemus. The sequence goes on from VFFE01007669.1 coordinate 4,271,056, forward strand.
TACATTTCAAGTTGGAGATTTTCTGCAGGTTTTTTTTTTTTTTTTATACCTCAACAGCTAGTTTCTTATGAGAAAACCAGGAAACTGGTAACATGTACAATTTTGCTTGTGTTTCATAGAGCTCAATATTTATCTTACCTTGAGCACTGTTCACCATAAACAATTTCTGGGAAAAACTGGGCATTTTTTTTGTTGATACTGATTTGCTCCTTGCTGCTTAGGTTGTTTAAAGTGCTAATTCTGGGGTGTGAGTGTTGTGGACATGATTGTTATCTCTCAAACTAAGGATTGTAACTTTTGGCCAGGGGCAAACATCAGGAGCAGATTAGCATCTGAGGAATAAAGGTCCATTTTATTGCAAATATTTTTTGTTAAGAGATGAAAGACAGTAATTTTGAAATGTGCCTGTTAAAATGGATACCAGATCTTATGCCGTATACTTTTGCAGGTAGTAAGGCTTGTTTTATTATTTTATGCTGTGAACAAGAAATTGCATCCTGCTGTTGTATTATATTGCTCTAATTTACTTTAAAATATCAACAGTGGAACTCATAAAAGTTGTAATTTAAAAAAAGAGGAAAACCTCCTCTGAAATACAGGTTAAGAATTCAAGGCCACTTTTTATTAGTTTTATCAGTTAGATTGAAAGTTATCTTATATCTTGTTTTAGCTTAGGAAAAGATTCTGAAAGGTTTTTTATCACATCAGTAAAGTGACACTTACACAGAGGGTACATGCTAGCCAGTCCTCTGAAATGGCTATTTAGTTGAATTCTCTATTTTTAATTGTCATTTCACATGATTTAATGAAGTGCACAATTTTCATAAGGATCAGTAAGGTATTTATTAATTGGCACACTTTTTTTCTTTTAGTTGGAGCAAAGTCACTTCTGTAATGGTCACAGCCTTTTTTCTGCTTTGCAATGTGTTCTGTTGATAAAGACATTGGACAGTGTCCTTTTAAGGACAGTATCTGAGAAGTTTTTGCATGTGATAGTCTGTGGATACTGGCTAAAAAGGTTTTTTGTAATCTTAGAGGATTTTGCTGTGCAAGTGAGTAAAGGGAGGAATATCTCAGTGAAAACATTAATGAAATAGCTGCAGTCCCTGTAAATTGTATCTTACTGGTAAATTGGTTTCCTTTTTTGTTGCTAAATCTTTCACAAAAACAAATACTCCTTGAGTTACATTTATGACTCTCTTTCTACGGTGCTGTTCTACAGTACTCTGTTCTTTCTCTTCCCGCCCCCCCAACCACATGTTTTTGCACAGCAGCTTCTAAAACTGATGATTTGTTATTTTTATTTTTGTTTTCTAACCTTTCTCAAACACTTTGAAATCAAGGTTGATTCCATTGATGGGCTAAAAACAATGCTTTACACTTGAGGAATAATGTGCTTTTTTGAAAGAATGTGAGCTTGTTAAACTTTTTAATAATGTGTTTAATAATTGTCTTTAAGAATGTTTAGCATGAGGAATTCACGTAGTTGTTTTGAAAATGCTACAGTTAATAGTCAGAATGTTAGTAAGGTCTTGAACTCATAGAATTAGATGGTCTGTGGAACAGACCATTAAACTAAACCAACTCAAACAATTAAACTAAACAACAGAAGCATTTATGGAGTTGACTGTGGATCTCTTACTGGGTTCTTATATTCCTGAGCTGGATTATCCTAACTGCATTGTAATGTGACAGTAGAATGTAGTCGTTTACCACAGTTTAAAAAATACATCTGATTGCATACTGGAGAGATCATTTTTTAAATAAAAACTTGTAATTTTTGGTCAAGAAAATGATGACACTTTTGAATCCTGTCATCCAACTTCAGAACTAACGAAGTGTCTTCTAAGGTCCCCCACTAGACCATGCAGGGTCCCAGGTTCTCTAGCACACCGAATGTGTGTGCCCAATGAGTTCAGCTGCATAAAAGGGAGTGCGGGGCATTGTCTTGTGGTGTTTTGTCTGGTAGTTTGGGGTTTTTGAAGGCTTGTAGGCACTGCAGAGCTGGATTTTCTTTTCATAGTAGATCAGAGATTCAGTCTGGGAGGGTAGCATTACTTTTTGCTATTGTCAACCTTTCTTTGTATTTAATAACTACCTTTCCTCAGCATAGTAAGTCTGGAAATTGCACAGAAAGTACTATAGTGGAAGGAAACATTACACTGCATATATTAACTGCTGCACTTTCTATTTAGGTGTGTTTGCTCTGAGCTTCCTTTTAAGGAAGCAGTATAAAAATTCTGCAGGCTGAGTACTTCTGGTAATTTTGAACATTTTAAATGAATTTTTAGCTATTATTCTTTTCACTTAATGGATAGTGGAAAACTGCATTGATACAGTTTTGTTGTTGTTATCTGATACTTGATATAATTATCATGGGATTTTTTGTTAGTTAACTGGCAAACACTTTTGACAAACTGATATTCCCTAACCATGGAATAACATTAGGAAATGAACACTTCTAATAAAAATAAGCCTTTTAAGTTTTATAATCTATACATATACCAAAATGACTGTGGAGAAAATGGATTTAAAAATAACAGATGCGGTTATAATCTTGTATGTTAGGAAGTTAAGACTGCCATCTACTGATTTTTTTTCTCAAACCTATTAGTTCCTAGAAAAGTGTATGTGCTTTTGTCAAATGGCAGTTCATTTTGATAGTAGCTATTTTCCAGGAGCAAGGACCTTTTCAAAATCGGTTTCTGTCCACTAATACTTCCTTTTGGTGAGATAAAAAATACTTATTAGTAATAGGGTTTAAAGAAGTTCATACTACCATGTTGGACTGAACAAGAAAAAATCCTTTATATCCGTAGTTGACTGGAGCCTTCAGAAAACTTGGGTTAGTGAGTCAAGTAGAACTGAGTTGATAATTTATCACAGTCATGTATTTCTCACAATTACTCTCCTATTTTAAAAAGTAATTTCAGGCTTTATTGGAAAACGATCTTAAGGGGCTAAAAAAGTCAAACAAACTCTTAGGTAGTACACATATCCAAGGTGTATGTTTAGTCCTGACCCTTTTTTTTACCTTCTGTACAGCAACAGCATCGGGCTTGACTTGGTTGTGGAAGGCAGATCTGGTCACCCTTTTCATCACCATTTGCAACAGAAATCTTAATATAAAATTGTATTGGTATGAATGTGCAGTGCTCTAGCAGCATCACATACATAAATGCCATCCACCTCTCATGTGCAGAAAGGCACTTCTGTAGAGTTCTTATAAAATACTAGTTTCTGTATAGGAGGATAATGTTGCCTTACAATGTCTTTGTTTCTATAGGCTTGTTACCACAACTGATAGGTGTTGCTCCAGAAAAGGCTATTAAGCTAACTGTACGTATCTTTTTTTTTTCCCCCCGACATCCTTTTGTTTGTTAACATGCACAGGATTTATTTCCTAAAATGTGTGAAAGATGACCACTTACAAGCACTCTAATATATATGGTACTTCATATATGTTAGTAAGGAGGAAAAATAACTTAAAATTGTGTGTAATGTATCTTTATTAGGTTAATGACTTTGTCAGAGACAAATTTACCAAGAAAGATGGTTCCATTCCACTCCCTGCAGAGGTCCTTGCTGGAGGCTGTGTAAGTATCAGTCCTGTATTCCGAGGAAAAATTGATTCTCAGTCACGTGCACTATAGTTGGAATGACAGTTAATGGGTGTGCTTTCTTCTTTTGGCCCAGTTTCTAAGTTTCAGTTTCAGCAGTGGTTTTATTCACAAAAGGCTAAAGAGAGGGTGCCTTTTCACCCTTTCCATACTTTTGCTTGGGTTGGCATTCATGGTTAGTTTGGAAAGATATAGGTAGCCCTTGAGAATGGATTATACAGATCATGTTTGAATTTCCTTTGGTGGGGGACCGGAGCTAAAACAGTTTAAAAAATCTATTTCTTGACGAAGATTTAAAGAAGGAAAAGAAATACGCTCTTCAACTTGCTGTATGTGAAATTATTCTATTTGTGAAAAGGTGGAAAAGCTGAGCTGTATAGTCTTATCTTTCAGATAACAGATATGAGTGAATTTTCTGTTTAAATTACTGTGTATAAGATGTAGCTACATTACTCCAGATGCTAACTACATCCATCATCTAAATACAGTTCAGAAGCGAATTACGTTTTCGTTGAGATTGAGGGCTGTAATTCAGTGGATCTCTCAGCATTCAGTTAGTGATTTTGAATTGATATTGATGATAGATTTTTTTTTTTTGGTTTTGCACGTTGGCTAATTTCATTTGTGGGATTCCCCAACAGTTGTTAACCCTATAAAATGTTTAAGGCTTGAGTTAGGTTTCTTTTGTAGCGGAGAACACTAATAACTTCCAGTTGAGCAGGCTGACAGGCTGATATAAAACCTCCTCAGCTTACAACAAAACCTGGGGCAGAAAGGTTGTTGACCTCTGCAAACTTTTAATTCAAAGAAGCAGCCCTGAAGGGAGGCTGCTTATAGTTCTGCCTGATTGAATTTGGCAGCCTGGTACATGCTTGAGTCTTCACCTGTCAGCGTACAAAGTTTATTTTCTGAGAAATGTGAGAAAGCAGCTGTGATGTATAGCTAGCAAAAGACTAACCTTTTTTCTGGAAAGCTTAATAACACAGAAAGCACATACAGGTCATTTATAACAAAAGTGAATGTAATTCACTAGTGTTTTTCTCTGTGTTGTGGTTAAATTTGTAATTAAAATTGAACACCTGATAATCAGTTTTATTATTTTATATTCTTTTGTACTGAAATGTATAATATTAAATTCAATCTACATTAGAGGCTTTTCCACTTCCTGGTAGGTACTCGTTTTTCAAAATAACTCCATTGTCTTACTGTAGTGAACATGCAAAAATTGGGGAGAAATCCAAGTTTCAGATCAGTTTTCAGAAATTTGGATGTTTCTGTGAAGCTGAGCAGATTTATAATCTGTCCAAACACAATCCTTTTTTCTAGCTGGCTGTCTTAGCTGATATTCTCATCTCCTTTTCCAAGATAAGTATTATCTCTCACTCATTCTGGGAGAATTTTAAACAAAGTTGGTCTTTGTAGGAGAGGAGTTGGCCGTAGCGTAACAACCTCAGGGATGTTCATTTCTTTGTAGTCTCCTCCGGACCACCTGATAGCTTACCAGTTGATGACTTTTCTGTCTGTACTACTGCTTAGTTCCATTTTAGCAATTTCACTTCTTCCTAAATACCAGAATCTTTATTAGCAAGCCTAGAAAGTTTATTCTAAAAGTCTGAAAATATCAGTTGACTGAAGCAGTAGCAAGTTGATATGTTAGTATTTCCCTTTCTCATCTTCAGTCCTTTTCATCCTTGTTGTGACAGCCCTTTTCTGTGTTGACTTACTTGGCAGTAGTGTTGATCTTCGTGTTCGTTGTATACTGTTTGTCTATAAAATATTATGAGACATAACCAGCAGTTACATCCCAGGAAGTGGCACAAGTAAGCTTAGTCCATTTCTATGTGCAGGGGTATGCAAGACTTCCTGTTTAGGTGATGCTACCTTTCTGCTTCATTTTTCCTTTATTCTTTTCTTTCCCTCTCTGTTAGTACAAAATGATGGGTTACTGTGGGACTGTTTGGTTTTCATATGTGCCAAAATTATTTTCAGCATCTGGATTTGGGTAACTTGTTTTTTTGTGGCTTTTCTATATTGTTTGACACTTAAATATTTTGCTAATAGTACACTATAAATATAGGCTAAATTCAAAACATGGTTTTCACCTTGTAAAATCAGAAGAAACAGCATTATGCCTGTATGTAGTTCTCAGAGATGTACTTATTACTATCTCTGACATCACTTGCCTGTGTTTAGTGTTGAACCTTCTCCTGATTAACAGGAATAATGCATTTTTTCATAATTTCTGGTATGGAACTGGTAGTGGATGAGCAAGGTGAGCAAGCCATATTTTCAGCCATTTTATAGAGTTTCCAGCAGAGGCCTTTCTGACCTTTGAAGGTCCGCCCTCTTGTGAGCCATACAAAAGCACATTGTGCATGTCACAGTCCTCAGCCGGGAACAAAAAAGATTCTTGTGAGGAAGTGGAGACAGCTTGGGAAAGGCTCCAGCAGACCTAGCAAATTCCCGTCTCTGGATGGCAGTACCATATCAAAGCCTACGTGTGTTCTAAGACCCACACATGAGGACAGGTGAAACCTTTGACATTAAGACAGAAGTGATTCAAGAGAACCTGCGTAGGCTGTTCAGTATCCTCAGCTCTGGAGTGTCTGCAGGGAGTGCTATACCACCCAGCAAAGGGGCTGCCCACAGACATGCGCCTCCTCCGGAAACAGTAACTCTGAGAGACTGGATCTCTTTGGCCAAAATTTTCCTTCTCAGGCTCCAGTTATTCTCAGCTCTTGTAAGGTTGTGGAATAAACTCCTGTTCCCACTAAGAGGAAATGTCGTCTTCTTGTAGCTGTTAACAAAGACATCCATCCATGCAGTGGCCTGTTTATATGGTCAGCTGCCTGTCTGTTGTCTTTCCTTCCTTACTGCAGGGCAGGGACCTCCCGCAGGCAGCCCGTGCCCTGTGCTCCTTGAAACCTACCTGCTAGCCGCTGGGCAATGTAAATGTCATTGGGAAGTGTAGGGCCTGCTCTGTCAGAGCCCAAATATTCCCAGCTGCTCTGAAGCTGTAGCTGCATTTGAAACCTGCAGAACAGCTACGGGGGGGCAGCTCAGTTAGAGCGGTCAGGTCATACCTGTCAATGAAAGGGCTCTGATCCCTGATGGACGAAACTGATATCCCGTCGTCCTGCCTTCCCAAGAGTATGCTGGTTAGTTAATCCTCAACAGGACTACCTGCACTGACGCATGTTCAGAGCAAACAATTTCTTTCCCTACTGTTACTGTAATTAATTGAATTACATTTCATTGTAATTCAGTGATTAGCCTGCATTCCCATCTTTGGAGTTTTCAGCTACCATTAGCTTTGAGTTGCAGGGGGACTGAGTGAGGCTTCAGCAAAGCTTTCCTGTATCCCGACAGCAGCTGGGGAAGCAGAGAGCGCATACCTGATATGGACAGTGCTTCTCAAAGGAACTTACACGCATGATGCATGTGAGTACATGGTGAAGGGCAAGGTGCTGTAGGGCAACTGTTCGCCCTCAGTTGGGAAGTGATGTTGAAGTTGACATCTAATGCTGTGTCTACTGTTACAGTAGACATAGATGCTGTGGTTTTAAGCTGTAATTCCTATGAGTTACGCAGGAAAAAAAGGATTCTTCCCATCAATGCAGTGTGCATGATGCTTAGCATTTTGAATGGATGAATCCTGTTTCATCAGAAAGACATTTCCGATGCACGCCGCAGGGAATAAAAGGATGTGGGGTGCAAGACAGAAAGGGTCTAAGAACCCTTCTTGGAGGTATAGGCAATGCATCTGTTGATGATTAGGGGTGGGGAGTGTGTGTGTGTGTTTGCACATACATACACATAGAAGTCCAAATTTACCACTGGTTTAAAAACTTATATATTTAAATATTAAATATAACAGTCTAAATATTTTGGTATATTTGTAAAAATAATGTTCATATATATTTATACATGCACACAAACATGTATATAGGCTTATCAGGCAAATAAGAATGTGTTAAATACTTATTTTTGAAAAAAAAAGTTTTTGCTTAACAAACACAAAAATAAGGAATTCTAGCTGGCAGTACTTTTCCTTCAAAATCTTGAAGATACTCTACTTCTTTTAATATACTTTAAACAGATAAAATTAGAAGGAGAATTAAACTTTACTGCTTTATCTTGATCTTGACTGCGGACATTTAAAGTTAGGGAGAAATTTATTCTTTAGTAAAAGAGACAGTAAGCTTAGTGTAGGTGCATGAACAATGACAGCTTTGCCTTGAGAAAGAAGTGCAAGTTCTTTTGATATTTTTAAACCAGACTGTTTTAAGTAACATCTTGTTTTAGCTGCTTTTATGGGACATAGTTGTGGTCCAGGATGTGGTGGTTTCAAGAAGGAAGGAAGGAAGGAAGGGCTTGAAATAGGCCTCTCCCCCTTTGTAGCATATGCCTCTCGGGTGGAATTGGAAAGGGCAAGAGGTCTCATGTTGCAGGGTCATTTGTGTATTTCCTTCAGCCTTTGGCATGTCATGGGGCGTTTGCTGTGGGATCTCAAACTACATCTTTTCTCTCATAACCTTTGCTGTCAGATTTAGTTCCTTTATTTGCTCCTTGTAGAGTTATTTTACATGACATTAAGGTTAAGTAGAAGCTTTTATTACTGGTATTTTTGATGTGTATGAATAACCTCCATTCAGAAACAAATTTGTCAACCTTTTTTTAAAGTGTCTGTTGTAATTTATGTGTGAAGGGAGGTTTTTATGGGGGGAAAATATAGATTTAGTGTACCTTCTCCAAAAGAAATTCAAGGACTGCAATATATACCTCTGTGTGTATATACATGTGCATGTGTATTTAACGTACATAGCTGACAGCTGAAGTAAGATATTTTGAAAAAGAATGAAGATGATTGCCAATGACTTGCACAGAAGCATGGAGATTTGTATTGCAACCCTGCACACTGCCAGTTCATTTTTATTTGGAGAACCTTTGTGTCATTTCCCTCTGCACCCTCTTCTGGGGAGTGTTCTTCCTCTGCTCCACAGGCAGCACTCTTCTCTGCCTCACACGTTCTTCCTCAGATATATAAGCAACCATTTACTTGGGAAAAAACCAAACAAATAAAAACCAACCTCTTGCATTAATTTTCAAAAAAAATACATAATGAAAAAGTGGATTTTCTTGTGTTAGCGTTCTCATTAAAATCAATGCCTGTCTTATCTGTACTTGTGATGTGTCTAAGGACCTAATGCATTCATGCAAGTCCAGTGAATTCAGTGCTCCTCTTCACGTGAATCAAATCACTGCTGTGCAGAAAAGTTTGCTGAGTTCCAAGTGTAACAGTATGAAAAGTCAAGAGTTGGATAGAAGCACATATTGCTAACAGAGAGTATTTAACTCGGTATCTTGACAGCTACAGGTCTTTTTGAGAAAGCTGCTTCTTGGGAAGTTTGTCAACATTGTGAATACCCAACATCCAAAGTGTTAATGTAATTAAGGAAATTTTCAAATGGTTTTCTACTGGTAATATAATTATATGTTAGGTTTTTCCTTATATTTTATTTTGCTCAATAACCCAATCATAAAGTCATATTTTAGTATTAATATTGTCGTAATCTATCATTTTGAATTAACAATATATAATTCGTAACATTGTATATATAACTAGTATTACTACTAAATTATTAAAATGTGTTGTGTTTAGAGTATTCTGTTTTCATTTCTGTATCAGAAGAGGGCTGTTGCTGATTTTAACAGAAAGGTAGGCAGTTGTGCACCTAGGAGAGGAGAGTGTTAATTGCAGGAAGATTGAATTCAGGGTAGAAAATAGAAATGTTTATGAATTGTCCTATTTGTGTTTCTATGGTGGGTGTTAGGCAAATAGGAAGAGTTATTTTGGCTGCTCTGCAGGATGTGCTAATTTATAATATTAAAAATAAAAAATGGAATGTCACATATATATGTAAACAAAGAATGCATATTTGATAGGTGGGTAGCAGGTAATTGTCTAGAAACAGTGAATTTCTAGCTTAGTGTCTAAATTTAAAGTTATTTGAATTTTTTTGTGTGGTGCATTGTATTATGTAGTAAGAGCCGAATGTTTTATCTACCAGAATTATTTTCAAAAATGATGTAGGGAGATGATAAACATTTGAAATTGGTTTTCTGTTTAATGCGATACAAACAAAAAAAAATTGGTTATTGTTTAATAGAACTTGCCAGATGAGAATTTAATGAGTTTTGTTTAGATTGGACCTGCCTGGCAGGACAGCCATTTCATCTTGCATGCATAGGTGTGTATGAACTGTGAAAGAAAAGTGAGATGAGAAGTAAAGGCAGTCTGAAGAACAGCTTTGGACATGAGTGGTGTCAGGTAACTGGGTAAACATAACACAGTAAGTCCAAGGAAGAGAAGGTGGGATCAGTTTGGCTGCTCTGGGAGTTCCAGTGATCTTCCTGATGGTTGCAATAAATGCCCACAAAAATGGAGGCTTTGATTTTTCTTTCAGAAGGGTGAGGAAGTGAGGGAATAAAATGAAGATTAACAACCTAGCAATTCTTTGAGTGGAAAGTGTTAAAGACAGTAACTACTACAGTGGGGGTAATTAATCAAAAGCAGGTGCTGATCTCCCACTGCTTGGGTCAAGGTACTTTAGTAAAGCCATAACGATGATGATTTTAAAAGTCAGTATTGAGTGATGTAATAAAACGGGGCTTGCAACAAAAGGATGGCAGTGTGCTCAGCAAAGGTTCAGTGCCGTATTGGCTGCTCAGTCAGTGAAGGTTTTGATGTTTCATACCCCCCATCCCATAGATACTACCCAAGTGCTTGGTCATTCACAGTAAGAGCTGCTGAGATTTGCAATGCTCTTTTGTCTCAAGTCTAGAATAATTCAAGTTACCAACTTCTAAGGCATGCTTCAGGGCTAATCTCAAGTTTATTCTGCCTGCTACTGGAGAGAGAAAGGTTGTGCTAAAGGCAGTAAGGATTAGCATTCGTTAGTTCTGAATCAATTAGCAGAGAATGCTGTGCGTGCTGTCCAGGAGGTGCTGTAGCAGACTATTGATTTTTCCTTCACGTAAACACACTTCCAGCATCCCAAAGACAGTTTATTTCCTGGACAGTTTAGAAGTTGAAAAAAGCTTTAATAGCAGATGTTCTCCATCTTTTTCCTTCACTAAAATTTGATGGGTTGGAGGAATAGATGAGGATTAAGCAGAGCTTTTAAATTGTGGAAGAAATGCTTTTTAAAGTTGGCTGTATTCAAGTGGTTATAGGCCATAAATTTTGAAGAAGTGGCTTTAATTTTTAAATGAAAAAAGGTGGCTTAGGAAGAGGGGAAAAAGGAAGTTTAGTAGACTTTAGCTGTTTTGGGATGAACCACGCACTTCTCCAGAAGTGAACGGTAGTACCTACAGCAAACCAGGGAGAAAGCTAAACATGTCATTTTAAATAGGTTTACATGCTTCTGAAACTGAACTGTCAGATTGAATTTCTCTCAAATCTGAAACATAGTTCTTTGAAAGTCTTTGGTTCAAGTGCAGAATCTGAAGCAGCTCTGCAATGCTATTGTTAGGAAGTTTGCAAGATAGTCCTTCAGCACTGCTAACAGAGTATTTCCTGCATGTAAAATCTGTCATATTCAGCTCAGAGAAAGTTATGACTTCCATTTCTATCTAGTATCATATTTTGAAATGTTGCTTTTCCTATTTAAATTCTGTATTTTGTTTCCACCTAGGACAATTAAAGGCTGCTAAACAAAACTCCAAACAACTTTTCTAATAATTTAAAATTAGACCATTAAATGCAGATTTACCTTTTAAACAGCATCACCACTAAATGCAAATAACACGTCTACACATTGGTGATGAATTATTATTGAATAAACATAAGGTCTTCTTTATATGTGTTTGGTGCTCTAGTAGCACAAGTCTAATGATTATTTTAGTTTTGTATTTCATGCGATATCTGATAGACTTTTAAACACAGCCATGACTCCTAGAAAGCGATGTCAAGGAGAAAAGCAGGGACAAACTGAATTAATACACCTCTGTGGACTATAAACATATAAATGTAAAAATTTGTTTCGTACAAACCCATGATTTCTGGTTTGGGGCTTTTAACTTCCAGACAAGTGCTTTATTAAATATCTCTCATATATTTTTACATGACAGTATCAGCCAATGCAGCGAGAAGTGAAGGCACTCAGCACCTTGCAAAAGTCAATCTGTCACCACATGCTCTAGTAATGCAATTTCCTTTCTTTTTCTCTGGGTTTGCAGGCAGGAGCTTCCCAGGTCATCTTCACTAATCCGCTTGAGATTGTAAAGATTCGGTTGCAGGTAGCAGGAGAAATTACTACAGGACCCAGAGTCAGTGCCCTCTCTGTTATGAAAGATTTAGGCCTTCTTGGTCTTTATAAGGTATGTATTTCTGCTTTGAGTGGCTTCATCGTTTTCTGTTTTATGCTAAACTTTTACATAGTTGAAACAAAAACTGTTAAAAACAAAGAAACCTTTTGAACTTAAAACCAATCTCTTCCTGCAGGGCAGCCTCACAGTGGAAAACTGAAGAAAACCCACTTCTATATTAATGGCAGTGGGATACAAAAAAATACTCCCCCATTCTATCCTTTGGGCTTTTATGCCAAGCTACAGGGAGTCCTGTATTACAGACCTGCTGGCTTCTGGCACTGATCATTTCATTTGGTGGGGTTTTGTGAAAAGTTTCTTTAGCTTTCCCTGTGTGTTTTTCTTACATTTATCTCTGTTATCTCTATTGTTATCTTTGCAGCAGGATATTCTCTTTGTCTTAATAATTTGATGGCAGTGACACAGTAGTGTTTAGTAGGATTCAGATTTTAAAGAAATTAAGTGGTGGGATTTGTCAATAACAAATTCCACTAAAAAAAAAAGCCTATACTGTACTGTACGTCAGCAGAATGCCAGTCAACACATTCCTTCCCTGCAGGAATACTTGCTACCATCATTACAGATCAGATGTAATGGAGCAGAAGCTATTAGTTCCCTAAACAAGGAAGAGTATTTCTTCCTGTGTCTTCTATCAGTGCAAGGGGTAATACGTAAATTCAGCAGTTATGTTAGCTGTGCACTTACAAAACATTGTTTTACATGATTTGTCCATAGACCTGCAATAATACTATAAAAATGTGTAAATTTACTTTTAGAGCTGAAGCTTTTGTTTTGAATTGGTGGATCAGATTCATGACCATTACACTTCCTAAAGATCATATGTGTTTTGGTACATGGGACAAAATTACCATTTCCGTTTGCAGTAACTAAACAAATGAGCTTACTAAATATTCTGGTTTTTAGAATTGCATTATCATTTGTGAATAACTGTAAGAACTCATTTTCGAGCATAAAGTATCTGCGTGAAAATCACTGAAGGGACAAGTTTCTCTTTATCAGGTCTTCTGCTTAAGCCACGTAGGGTTTGTAATGTGTGCTGTCCGTTAATATAACTACTGGGTGACTGGCCTCAGGTGGGCCATTGTGCGGAGGCTGCTGGCTTGGAGTGTACTGGTTGGGTATTTTGGCCAGGAGTGGTGGTTTTGTAACGTGCCTGCTTTCAGGGTATGCAAATGAGATTTTTGGACATGTATGTGCTTATTTGAGCTTTGTACAGGAGTTATTTTAGTTGATAACAGACTGATGATGGAAATTACTGAAAGAAGAATATTAGATATGTTTTATTACGAGTATTCCACTGTTTTTACAGCATGCAAAGTTCTGTTAAGGAGCTCTTTAATGCCAGGTTGTGGCCAGGAGCTCCTCCTTGCAGTACTGTCATATGCTGCTAGTTTTGTCTCCCTTGACTAAAAGACTCCCATTTTGCAGCGGTTTCCCGCGTTTTACCAGCCTTCCAGTACAGCTTCTTCTGTCAACCAGATGATGATCAGTGGAGATCAATGTGAGGTCTTACAGTCCTCACTGATATTATAGTAGTGCTTTTGTGTTTGGTGGAAATAATGGCATGCAAGGACTTGTCTTGCTGCTTCTGTGGTTGTGGGTTGTTGTCAGCAAGACATAAGGACAGACCTTTGTCACTTTCTTCATCACATTTGGACACATTAAATGTAAAAGGTATTTATCCTAGGTACTGATGTCAGGATTGATGTCACGCATTGCTTACTAAAATTAGACGTGAACCTTGAATCTTCCTCATTCTAGAAACTTAACTTTAGATGTGCTTTATTCTTTTTTCAGGTTCAACTCTACATCTTTTGCTTCCTGAGACTTTTTTTTTTTCCTGTGTTATATACCTCGTAGATCAAAAGTGTTGGTACTTCCTGGACTCAGGCTGCTTGCTGGATATCAATTTTAACCTTATGTACAAAATTTATTTGTATGATGTCTCTTTTCTGTGTGACAGGGTGCCAAAGCATGTTTCCTCAGAGACATTCCCTTTTCTGCAATCTACTTTCCTGTTTATGCTCATAGTAAACTGATGCTTGCTGATGAAAATGGCCATGTGGGAGGGCTTAATCTCCTTGCAGCTGGAGCCATTGCAGGTAATTTTGCAGAATGTTTTCTAGAAATAATTTTTTTTTTCCTTTTAGTGAGTAATATTTAATATTCATTCAGTAGCCCCATATAAAGGAAGGGTACTGTACCATTGTATCTGATTTAATCTAAATTTGATCACTGTTATCCTTAGTGGGAGGCGATGTAATTTTGATGAGAGCTAATTACATTTGCATAATGTGGATAAACAGCGTAATGCAGCTCAGCAACTTGTAGTCAAATTTGATCTGTCTGTCTCAATGGGGTTTTACTTGTTACTGTGCTCTCAGAGTTGAAGGCTAATTTGAATCTTTGATGAACATAAAATGAGATAAGAGCTAAGAAGAAAACGACCTATCTAGTTTTGGATTCCTGAATAACTGAGAGGAAACTTTGTTCAAATGTGATTGCTAAAAATATGGCATTAGTTTGTAAAGAAGCTGAAGTTAAAGTATCATACTCTGAAGTGTAAAGTATTTTAAGGCTTTAAGGTTTAGTATAAAGAGAATACGCAGATGTGATAACAAGTTGTTTTTACTAAATAGCAAGCGGTATAAAAACACTAGATGTAGGAACTATAGTGGTAGATATTTAAAAATGCGGATACAGATGGCCAGATTCTGCACTACCAAGGATTAGATCACTGGGATGAAAACCAGGTATCTGCAGCCTCTCAATCGTGAACCATTCAGTGTTGGAATCTGTGGAGTTTAGAAACACCTTTGGGCTGAACAGACCTTTCATTACTTGTTACAGTCATAAGGATTCACTATATATACATCAGTCATGAGACCTCTATGTGTAAAGAGCAGTTTGCCATGTTGGACTTGATACAGAGCTTGGCTGCACCTGCTCTTTGCCAGTTGGTGTGTTCCTCGTGCCAGAGGGAAGGTAGAGACCAGCTAGGAAACCAGTAACACATTTGTAGCCTTGTTTCTTCTCAAGTAATGCAGAGCTGCCAGAAATGGAAAATTATTTAGCTCACTGTACTCATAAAAGCACGTATAAATATTACTATTTAACTTGTGTCCATATAAAGACTCACGGTTTCTATTTTTAGATTGCAAGCTTCACAGCTTCTCTTCATTTGTTAGGTTAGTGTTTCTGGGTCACTCCTACTAAGTGATGAACGCTATTAAAAACATGTGTAAATCTCATAGGCCTAGTTTTATAGCATGTACAGGATATCTGCCTTTCTGAATTGCAAATTTCAGGTTCACGATTGCTCAATCCATTCCCGTTAGGCATGTGCAGCAGGGAAGACTACGGTCTGAATGTATCTGCCTGTAAAGGAAAATCTGCACATGGTTGCTATTAGTGTATGCTTGTAGGCTTAACTGCATTGCTTCTGTTTTCCTTTAAAACCTCCTGAATTGATCAGTGACATTTTAGAGTTTATGACCATCTCTGCAAATCAGTGACTCGTTAAACTTTTAGTTCAATATTAACCAGTTTTAAAAGTTCAACAGAAGTCAGAATCAATTTCAAAATTCTGAGTCAGAAGATGGTTCCTCTTTTTAAGAGGTTGACATCTTTACAGTATTGAGAAGTATTCAGAAATTCCTCAGATAACACAGTTATATACTGTGGAGCACGCTTCTGAAAACTTTCTCCTTTCCTTTGACTAGAAAGCCGAGAGTGGTGCCTTGGAAGTGGAGATTTGTTCTTCCATCACTGTTGGCTAATATCACGCTGTTGGTACTAAGCAGACTTGTAAAACACCTTCATTGTCCTCAGTCTTTTTATGGCTTGCCTACTGAAGTAAGCAGCATCTATTCTCCTATGGAACAGTCCAAACAGCAGTACAGACATATTTCTGTAGAACAGGTGTTTTAAGTAGTAGTTTTCTTACTAACACTTTTAAAAAATGGATGTGTAGGATTCAAGTTCCCAAATCAATCATCTATGTAATTTGCAAAATATGTTGTAGAGTATTAGCAAATACAGTAAGTTTGCACAATTAATTTTTGTTACGGATATCTCTTATTACCTATATAGCATATGTGTGAATTTTAAAATGCCTCTTATCTCTTTGAACCTGTTAGTGACAGACCACTAGAAGATGTTGAGAGAATTGCTGTTGATAGTTTATTATTATTTCCTTTATTATCAGTTATGGCCTTTAAATTTAGAAGAAACTCAAAACAACTATACCAAGCACAACAGTTTCTATTACCATCAAATGTAAGAACTTGCATTTTTAGTACTGTCTAATTCTTGCAAAAAATATTAAAGTTTGCAGTTTTATTTTTCAGTTAGAAGTGTTTCATCTTTTACAAGATTCTTTGTGCAAATTAAATGTGGTTTCTTCTAAAAGGTGTGCCTGCTGCTTCTTTGGTAACCCCTGCTGATGTCATCAAGACAAGACTGCAAGTGGCAGCTCGCGCTGGTCAGACAACATACAGTGGAGTTATTGACTGCTTTGGAAAGATTTTAAGGGAAGAAGGCCCTTCGGCTTTTTGGAAGGGAGCTGGAGGTGAGAAACGCACTCAGAATATTAAGGCAGACACAGAATCTGCAAACTAGCACTTGCTTTGTTAAGGACTGAAATTAGAGCAACGTTTACAAGGTCTGATTCTGAAAAACCTAATATCTTATTAAAAATGTTTAGCTTCTCGCCTGAAAAATTCTTTTCTTTGTTTGACGCTATGATTTGTAACATTTAACAGCTCGCGTGTTTAGATCTTCACCCCAGTTCGGTGTTACTTTGGTCACTTACGAACTTCTGCAGAGGTGGTTTTACGTCGATTTTGGAGGCCTGTAAGTCAAATACTTGCTTTTTAGCTTGCACAAAAAACCTGCCAAGTTAAAAAAAAAAAAAAATCTTACTTTTTTTCCCATGTATGGGACCACTTAAGCTTGGTGACTTGGAGCACCTGTACTTAAAACTGCAGTATACAAAAAATCCTTATATAATTGAGAGAAATGTGCATGCTACTTCTAAAGAGATGAGGCGATAAAGAACCATTTCATATTTATTTTAATATATTACATAAAACTTGTATTTCCATTGTAGCAAGACATTTTGCCCATTTTCCCCCGTGTCACTGGAAGTTAAAAGAATTTACAAAGCTATCAGTAAAAACTTCAGTTTTGGCCTTGATTTCCCATTAAGTAGTGGTCTGAACTCACAACTTCACTGGACCATAGAAGTCTTCCATATTCAGACAAAAGCTTAAAGGACTTAGTCTAGATTTCATAAAGTTATTCAGGCTTAAGAAAACACTTTAAATAAAGGAAAGGCTTTTTTCTTTTTCTTTCTTCAAACAGCAAACCTTCTGGATCAGAACCTACCCCAAAAACTCGAATTTCAGATCTTCCTCCTGTTAACCCTGAGCACATAGGTGGATACAGACTTGCTACAGCTACGTTTGCTGGTATAGAAAATAAATTTGGTTTATATCTTCCAAAGTTTCGATCTCCTGGCATCACCTCAGCTCAACCAAAAAGCAGCAGCTGAATCCTGAAAAGGTGTTTCAACCGAACAGTGATGCAGTGGAAAAAGTTCGCAAGAGTAGTACTGTATTTTTTCCAGTCAGCTGCATGTTGTTCTAGCTGAACTGAGCTTGCAAATCTAATTGCTCCTTTCTAAAATTAATATATACCTGCATTTGTTTATTTGCACATAAGGAACTGATTGAAGCTGTGGTTCTATGCCTTGTTTTAACCAGTGGCATGAATCTGTAGCCTAGACTTTGCCTTGCACAGCTTGCATTTAATGTTACTGTACATATTGTACATCTTTGTACAGAGACATCATGGCATCTATACACATACATTTATATAATGGGTATTGCTGTTTAAAATAGTTTGAAATGTACAGAATGTTTTGAAGGCGTTTTGTTAACAATCGTGACAATAAAATATTTAAAACCACTCAAGTCAGTTCCCTTCTTTGTGTTTACAGAAAATTCGTCCAGTGTGATTTTTTTTTTTTTTCTCCACAGATTACTGATCACGGATTAAAATTTAAAGATTAGATGCACCCATTTAATGAATGTACAGTACAGGACATATCCCCTGAAGGAATGCATTTCACTGCTAGTTACAGCAAAGGTATTAAAATGCAATGTACTGGTTTGTAAGTGTAATAGAACACAGTAATTAGATGAGCACATTCAACATTTTATTTTGCAGCACGACTTTGTACCTAGGAATTCCCTCAAAATGCACAGTAATACTAAATGTGCAATAGATCTTACCTATATGGTAGCATAGTTAAAACACAATGAGATATCTGCCAGTTATTAGCAGACTCAAGAATCTTTACAGGTTTGGTTTTGGGTTTTTTTGTTTTGTTTTGGTTTTGTTTCCCCCCCCCCCAGAATCAAAAACTTTCTATATATAAAGTCAAAGGCATTTTCTTTATTTCTAGATTGAAAGATTAGGTTGTTCTGGGGGGAAAAACAAAACAAAACCGAAACCACAAAACTTACTTTTATATTCTTTTTATATGCAAACCTGATTGTTTAGACTTCCAGTTGAGTGGAATGCTAAGTAAAAACAGAGGAGAAAGGAAAAGCTTGAACTATTTCTGGCTTAATGTCTGCCAAAATTTTCTGGTGTAATTTTTAAATGCAAAAATGTCAGAGGAAATAGAGTCATCTAGATTTCTGCAGTCCTAGAGGAAAAGTAGTTATACTACCCATACAGCCAGAGAAGAGATGGGGTGGGTTTCCAGCCTTGCTTACTGAAGTATGATAACCTCCAATCTTTAGTTTTACATGTTTCTTTCAGGGTTAAACATCCTGGAGTACAGCATATCCCAGTAGTATAAACTGATTTGAGGTTCTATTATTTTCTTGCTCAGGTGACAGCTGGCCAATATGAAGATTTTTAGTCAGTTTATGAAGAAATGGCTTCTTAAAAACTGAAGACTGCAGATGCAGACAAGCCCTCCTTCAGTTCTAGCCTCTATGCAAGATGCAAAATCTTTTGATGCTGAACAATATTTAGTGAGCTAGAGGTTACAATACATTGGACTCGGGAGTTTGATCACTATTCTGCAACATGCATATATATATATATATATATATATATAACCCCATTAGAAGGCTTCCTGCCTTTAATAGTTTTTTTCTGTTTAAAGACTTACCTGTTCTATGCATTTTTCTAGAGACAGGCTTCCCAGGAACTGTCTTCCCATATCTATGTATTTTGTTCTGTGCTTTTCTAAATAGATACAAAAAATGGTAGGTACCCACTGGCATTTAATCTTAGTCACAGCTTGTTGACCGACTTGATCAAGGCCTTAGGAGACTTTACAATGCAAGATAACGTTTGTATTTCTTACAGCTCCAAAACTGGACAGTGTGGCTCCCAGGATGATCATTTACAGTATCTAGCGTCACTGTTGGTCTCTTAATGTTGCAGGTATGGGTTTTGTAACATTTTTAACCTGTACTCAACTATTTTGTGAGGGAGGAACACAAGCAGGAATGAATATAGTATAGGGTTTTTTTGAAAATTATTAAAAGGTTGAAATTATGTAAAACTAATGCCATATGACCTATATGTTTATGCCACAATCCACTGAAAAAAGTCGTATCTATGGGATTTCTGAAAATATAAGTCTGAATGAAATGTATTATTAAATGAGAAGTAACAATCTCAGTAAAACAACACAAAAAAACCCCAAACCAGCAGACAACAGAACATTCTGCTCGTTAAGAATTCTTGTGCCTGAAGGGTAAAAATCATCACATGATGTGCCTGTTCTTTATATAGTTCACATGTTTCTTAACTGAACAGATAGCTGCTGTCGTAAGGTTGAGGAGAACATACAAGGCAAATGTCAAACTGAACAGCATGACTTTGCATTGGGGGGGGGAGACATTTCACTTTCAAACCTACTGAAAAAAGAGAACCTCTTTAAGACAGAACTGCTGTTACTGCTGCCTGTTTCTATGAAATGCTCATAACAGAACTGAGACAAGGAGAAATAAAAAACAAAACAAAAAACCCCCAACCCCCAATTAACACACAAACAATGACGAAACAGTAACAATACTTCTGGACATAAAGCTGATTAAGGAATTCAAACCTATTTCCTACTTTTAAGCATATAAACCAGCTCTTCTGGCAAAACAATAAGCTTGTAGCAGATAAAGAATGCCAGAAACAAACCTAGAGTCCTAAGTGAAAGGCTGGTTTAATGCCTAATTTGTACAAGTCAGAATATTTACTAAAAAAAAAGCCCCAAACACCACCCCCCCCGCCCAAACCCCCAGTCTTGATGGCAAACTTTATAATGTCCTAAGAAAGATGTATTAAAAAAATGTAACCTTTAACAGAAATTCCAACCATTCTGTTTCAAGCCGTTGAGAGGTTTTGTTTAAATAAAAATGTTAAAAAGCAATGAAAACATCTTTCTTTAACTTAATACGGAAGGGTAGCAGCAAGTCTGTAGTTAACAGAATGCAAATCATCATGCTATAGGAATTAAGTCAAAGTCTAGTTCTTTATCCTTTGGAAAAGAAAAATTTGACAACAGTAGCCTTTTTCCATTTGGCTGATTGCCATGGTAGGAAGTGGAAGCTGGGGGTAGAAAACAACTCTGTGATGTGTGTAGTAAAATGAAAGCAGCAGCTCCCCAAACTTTCTACTCTCAAACTGCTGAAGTGACACAGATTAGGGGTCAGGGCAGCTGACAAGTGCTCATATAATATTTATTTATGAATCAGTCTCACCTTCTAATGCACCAATTCAAACAAAAGAACCTGGTATTAAATATGTGTTTCATTAATTCAGGTCCAATTATCAAATAAGTTTGTAACTACGGACAAATCTTTATTCACATGTATTACCCACTACCAGAGTTTGAGGCTTATCTATATATAAACAATGAAACTTAATTGGAACATATGCATGCATATCCATGGGTAATTTGAAGAGTTCAAATTAAAGAACACTTCAGAGATTTACTACCTAGTGAAGGTTAGTCTGTGTAATATAGAAAGTTTAGTTTAGAAACAGAACTTTTACTTTTCAGAAATAGATATACTGTTACAAAGTGGAAATTTCAGAAGCCCAATAGCAAATTTACACCAGGTTAGTGTTTCAGCAAATGAAGTTTCTTGCAAAGTCAAAGTTAACTGTATTAAAAGTTACACAAATCCAAGAATGTGCTTGTCATTTATATATAAAAAGTGACAATGCAAGATCTGATTTTCAGTGATCCCAATACATTTTTCAAAGTCCATAGCTGAATCCACATATTCCTCCCTTAAGCTATTATTTGAACTGACACATGCTTATACTTTTTAAGATTTGCATCAAATCATTCACAAGTCTACCACTGCTGCCTATTTTTAAAGATCTATGCCGGTATGCGGGTTGCAGCTTCCTCTTCTGCGTCAGCTCTGTTAGCATTTATTTCTGCCAGTGTTCGACCAAATCGAGTCCACTCATCACTGCGAGGAACGGCAATTTGCTGTTGAGAAAGAGAACGTTATTTAAACCTAATGATAAATAAAAACTGAGCTCATTTTGAACAGCAGCGCTTAAGTAATATTCAGAAGAGGTTCCAATAGAAAAGTTTACCTTTATTTAGTATAACTTTTAAAAGAGTCTGAACGTCAAAAGCTCTAACTAATAGAAGAAGCAGAATTTGAAAATCTGTATTTAAGTATGTAATGATACTATTACAAGCTTGCATGATACATCTCCATCTGAGAGACTGCCTCCATAGGGGAATACTAATGCCATGTCTTCATCCAATGAATTAGTTATGTACTACTGCAGTACACATAATTGCAACAGCAAGAGCTTCCCTGTAGGAACGATGTCAAGACTGCTTCGCTGCATTTTTTTTTGTTTGGTACTTCTCAAGCTATGGTCAGAATTCACATGTGCCACAGCTACAAAGATAAAATCTCTACAAACAAAACCATTGATTCTTTCATCTTATTTCACCAGCCTTACAATAATGTTTTTTGCTTTTTGATTGGCTGCTAGATAGCATGCTAAAAAGTTATGCTAGAATACCTGAAATAGACACAAAAAGGAAACATTAATTTGAAAATAAAAATTAAACCTTATTCCTCTAATCACAGGGGAAAAAAGTTAAAAGCAAGTTGCCAAATAAAAGTCAAACAAACCTGAGTGTTTTATAATGTACTTTGCGCAATACATGGTATACATACCTCTCCCACATCATATATAACTATTTGTCCCTCTGAATCACCTACAGCAATCTCTCTCCCAGAATGTGTCCATCTCACACGGTTCAGAGCAGGATTGCCCTCCACAGTAATGCTTGCAGTTGGCACCTGTATCCATTTAAAACACATTGCTAAAAAT
Source organism: Burhinus oedicnemus (assembly GCA_008921705.1). Lineage (NCBI taxonomy): Eukaryota > Metazoa > Chordata > Aves > Charadriiformes > Burhinidae > Burhinus > Burhinus oedicnemus. Next base: position 4,293,462 of record VFFE01007669.1, read on the forward strand.
GCATGAGGATTCCATAAGCTATAGACTACAGAACACACCTAGTCCCTCAGTGTTGTATCAAAAGAAGGGCCCAACATTTCAACTGAGGCAGAGTACGTAGATCTCAAAGACTCTCAGTGGCCTTAAGCTATCACCAGTGACATGACCAAAACAACACTTCTTCTGTCCCTCGGCGAAAGTACAAACACCCTCTCTGTCAAAAAGCACATCTGCACTCTTGTCATGAGACAGGAGGCATAGACATGCATTCAGTCAGACAGCGCGGAGGAGCCCTGGGATCTCAAGAAAGATTACGACAGAGGACAGGGATGAAATCAGCTGCTTTGGCAGGTCAAATCCTGTCCAAAGGCTAGCACCCGGTAATTCTGATTTGAAGCCACAGGCTGGCGTATGCTCCTACAGAACGGCTCTTTCTTCTACATACAATTTTAAGAAGGTGAAATTTAAGTACTGAGTATCTGTCAGGTTTTTCCTTTCACCTACCTCCAACAAGTTTTGGTCTTGGAAAAGGTTTATACTATAATTAAGTTTATAGCTCACACCAGAAAACCCAAACATTCAATTCTCTAAGTTTAGAAACAAATTACAATTTCACTGCAGTATTACTATGGCAATAGGAGCAACAGTGGTGTATGGGTAACAGGTTTGTTCATACTGTTAAGCTACAGGTTGCCAAGGCCATATTGGGGGAGGTCTATCATCACTTTCACAACATGGATCAGTGGTACAACAACCCATGTTCTGCACTCTTGTTACAGTTGAAACAACTTGATTACGACTGTAATTCATTACAAGGAATCATTTGAATTACAACCTTGTAATCAAAGAATGATATCTATTACGCAGAAACTACTGGAACTACAGAATATTTAAGAACAACTGCAAAAAATCCAAACCAAAATGCTATGGTAAACTCTTGACATTTTTTTTCAAAGCGTACAAACACTTTTCCAGCTACATTTGACTGTTAATCTGACTGCCTCACCTCAGTATCATTGTTGAGATTCCACAGGTCAAGCCTGCCCATCCCATCCACACAGGCAAACAAGGCAGGGTGAGTTGGAGACCACATCACGTCATAAACATAATCTGAGTTGTCTTCAAAGGAGTAGAGAGGTTTGTTATTCTGAAAAAAGCAAACATAACAATGCAATACCCAAACTCTGCACTTCAAAATTCTAAAGCTAGTGGGTAAGGCAAAATACAGAACTTCTCAACAGCATTATCAACAATAACTAGAAAGTGATTCACATTTTAAAAAATGCCTCTGCAGAAAGCAGCCAAAAATTAATTCTGTTATTAAAGGGATGCTTTCCAAAGCATGCAGCCTTTTTTCTGGCTGCTGCTATAAAACAATCAGTAGCAAGCCAATATTTTAAGAGATTGTAAATTTAATGCATTAAGAATCTTGTAAATCAAGCCAATGATAATTCAGTGACAGCACTATTACTGGGAGATTCTAACTCTGCTTTCTCTGCTTTGTATTCCTCAGGGCATCAAACTAACAGAGAAAGAGGTAATTCTGGCAACGGGAATGACATGTTTCAGTTGTGAGCCTCATGCAGTTTAACTGACATCAGTTTTGGTGCTGTCCCTTCGTCCTCCACAAAACTGTAGCAAAACATTTGCCTTAGGCTTAATGTGAAGTAACTGATTTTACAACATGATTTACACTTGACTACATTGTAATTGTTGAGAACAAAGGGCAAAAAGGATGACCAGAATGGATCAGAAGTATACAAATGATGTACAATCTGAAAGCAATGTTTTATGTTGTTAACTACAGTTTTGTTCATCAGCTGTCTCGTCTTTGCAGGAGAGCTGCTAGGAACCTCGAGAGCTTCACAGGATTTGACTTCCGCTTACTGACGTTTCTTAAGTAGCTTACATTATAGCACCACCTTGCGTCAAGGACTATGAAGAAAACCACTGAACTATACCTATTTAAGTTACCTTAGTTGTCCAAAGCTTTACTGTCCAGTCAAAAGAAGAGGTGACAAAGAGATGTGAGAAGTCTACAGGTCCAACTGCTGCGTGGCAGTTGATACCTGTGATTGGTCCCTGGTGTCCTTCAAACATCTCACTGATTCCAGCTTTGCTGTTTTAGAATATACAACCAAGGTTAATTTATCTGGAAACCATGCATGTGCAGACAGAGATAGCACTGAAATGCTATTTAAATACAGCCACGAGAAGATTTTGCTACTTTGGATGTATGGTACCCCACTGCAAAAGGCTTCATCACAACAGGATCACAGAAGGCCAGGCCTGAATATGAATCTTAACTTCAAAATCTATTTTCTGCTAACCTCAGGTGCCAAAATAACCACAGGGAGAAGAGACTCATTCAGCAGGTACCAGTCCACACATTTAACTACATCATTCTCCAAGCAATGGCTAAAACTTCCATTCATACAAACAACAAAATCCAGTCCTCAGGAATGACCATAGAACTCCCACTGACTTAAGAGAAGTTGCGTGTACCCTATGGACACAGAGTTCAGACATAAAACAGTAACAGTATATTCCTAACAGTCTTCTATCAGGAGCGATGAAAAAGAAGGGAGGAGTGATGGGAAGGATGTTACACAAAACTGATACAATCTGGGGTATTTTGGAACCAAAAAGCTGTGCAGCAAGGGTGATGAAACCTGGACACTCAATTATACTTAAGAAAGCAATTGATAAGATACAGTCAGACAATTTCAAAACAGATTGAACAGCAGGAGGAAAGCTACCCAACTTAAGATTTGTGCGTGATCTTACTGTACAATTATCGATAGAACTGATACAAAAGTTAGAATGTTCTGCTACAATTCAAATGAATAAAACTGCAGTGACCTACGTTGCCCTCCTCATCAACACAAACAACTTCTAGTCACTGAAGGCAGCATAGTACCAATTCAATATTCCAGCTTCTTCTGTTTTTAATGAAGTTCTTGCTAAGGAAAAGCGCACACTGGAATTCATATGCAGCTATTTTCAACTCCTTCAAGACAAAGCAGTCAATATGCACTATAAATAATTTTAAGAGTTGAAAGCATGCAGGGGGTCATCACTATTTTTATTTCCTTGAATAATTAAAGTTTATATTCACCTGCCATGACGGCATGCAGTGTACACTGAGCCTTCTTCACTGCCAACAACAAAGTTGTTGACATCTCCAACAGGGAAGGACATGCAGGTAACAGCCACGGCCTTGGACTGTTTGTGAACCAGCTCCATGCTATCCTGCAGTGAAAATATCAATGACTTACTTTAAAAAAAAAATTGGCAATATTAACATCTACAAAGTCATTTAGATTTCTCAGGAGGAGAGTTTTTTTAATTATTTTACTTGTACAGAATTGGGCAGGAATATGAAAGTTATTTCTTGTTAAAATTGTATTCACCACTAACACAAGTGTAACAAAAATATACAAAATGATCAACAGACAATATTTGATTCCACAAGTGGGGAAATATTTTATCAAATACTTATCAAGCTACCTGAAGTATAATTCTGTGTGTTGAGAAAGTGTTTATTAATGCTTTTTAAAATCATTAAGTTTTTACAAAATATTAATCTGGAATAGATACTATATATATCCAGTTATCTTACCTGTGGTTGGGAAAGCATGTCCAGACTCCAAGAGCATATTTTCCCATCAGTTGAGATACTAATCAAATTATGAGCATTCTGGGTCCCAACAACATTTACACAGTACACGGGGTGCTAAGAAATGCAAAAGAAATTTCCATGTAACAACCAATTCTGGTATAATTAATACACAGTAAAATATACAACTCGACCATTTAACAAAGCATAAAAGATTGATCACAGTACGGTACAAAGAATACTCCCCTATAAAACTGATACTGGTTTTTCTGACACTGATTTTTATGAATAGCCTGGTTCTTCAGGGATAGCATTGGCAAGATACGGACATAAACATTTAAGCATTATCAATCAAGTGTACTGGACAGAGTTTCCTAGAGGTTAAATATATCTCAACAGGGAACAGTCCTTGAAGATATTTCACCCCCTACCGTGTGAGCAGCAGCCGAAAGTGGAGTTCTCTGCACTGGGGTTCTCTTATTGCTGCGATTATCCCATAGCACTATTTGTCCTGAGTATGTGCCACCAACCACCAGATTTGGATGAAATTTTGCAAATGTAGCTGACATCACTGCTGACTGAAATGAAAAAAAAAACCAAACCAAACCAAACAACAAAATACACAAAAATCCCTATCTTTCAACGAGGTTATGTCTAAAACTAAAGAAAATGGGACCAAATATTAGAGTAAGTTCCTTCCCTGCATTTATTCGATACACTATTTCACCGTCCAATTACTTAAGGATTCACAAACCCTTTGTGAACCCCCAATAGCCTTTTAGTTTTAATTTGTATTCATAAAATGAATTTTTTCTTTCATACATACACATTTGTATTCCTCCTAGAATAGTTTGTTAGCAAGGGAGAGCCCAGTAACGCACAAGATTTTAATAATGTTCTGCCACATTCTGTGGTTGTTTTCTTAGAGAACATACAAATCCATTTTGATACAATAAAGTTACTTTTGCAGTCTGGACTTTGACAGTAATCTGACAACACGGAGATTAAATTTTGATTCAACTATGTAATTTTTCAGAATTACAGCATTTTGAAAATAAAATGGCTATCCCAAGCTTGGCATAATGGAAGAGATTTGCAGGTTTTAACTTTCAGAAAACTACTAGAAAACCTCTGTCTGCCTTTTTCTTGACGCATATGTTTCTAGTTTTCATCCTTGCTCCATCTCCTCAGGCCATCTTCACTTTATTCAGTAAACTAAGCTCTAGTAGTATGCAATCCCCCCCTTACGTACAAACATTCTTCATGGTTCAACAATTACACAAGAAGGTTTTTTGGTTTTTAAATAAACTGAAATAAGAAAATGAGTTCTCAAACAAGGGTGAATTCTGAATGATGTCAGAAATTCCGAAACAGAATAATGTTTCTAAACTGCAATCTCTACCTATCAACATCTGTTTGCAAATATGTATGGTTAAAGTGAATGCCAGCCCAATGAAATCATTATGTTGACAAGCGTAAGGAAGGTACTCGTCCAAGTTCATCAACGTGAAATCTTCAGCCTCCCGAGACAGAACCATACCTGGCAGTGAAAGACATACTCTGGGGTAGTTTTCTTGTACTTCATATTCCATACAAGGGCCACTCCATCAGGCTCATGGGGTGCATCCTCATTGTTGTTGTAAGAGGCTACAAGTAATTCTGGGTACTGTAAAAATAAGAGAAAAAGACTCAAAATAAGCAGGATGATTAGCTAACAGTCCAGACAATCCTAGAATCTTTGTTTTCTTTCGCCAAAATAGGGTTAAAAAAACCACCAAAAAACCTTACATTATATATAAATGAGAAATTATCAGTTAAAACTGTAATTGTTTCAAATTTTGCTGATAAACCAGCATTAACGTACACATTAGAGTCTTGTTCTCTCTTTCATCATAACTTACTTTTAAATGTAAAAACCAGTACTTTTAAGTAAGCTTTTTTTAGTGAAGCTAACAGTTACCTCTACAAAGTAGTCCATAAACCAGACCCAAATATGCCAAAGACTTTCTTCATAATACAAACCTTTTGCTACTTTTTCCACAGAAGATTAACAGCTCTATTTACTTTTTGCAAACTATAGAGCATGTAAGGAAAACATTTAGAAATACAGCCTGTATCAATTTTACTTATAGAAGGGTCAAGCGCATAGAACTGAAAGAATTTACAAACGTAACTGCTTAATGTAAACATTATTTTTTACCTGAGATGACCAGTCCAAACAACTGACAACACGATGCTTTGACCAACGTTCATCAAAAAACTGCCTATTTAAGGACAGTTTTGCTCCTGCTTGAATCTCTCTATAAAGGCAATTAGTAGATATTAATCTTAGATCACTTTTTCAGTTACAAATATTGCACATCCACAGTAAAGTATTCAACATTCACGTTACCCTTCTTTGTCTTCTAAGTCTCTTCCACTGTAGTCAAAGAAAATGTTGATTTGCTCAGAAAGGGCTCTTTCGACAATCCTTGTGGAGTGGTCAAAGAAACTTAAAAATTCTTCAGAATGCAAAATCTGTTGTTTTTCCTCTTCTGTAAGTTCATGAGGGGCAGCTAGAAAAGAATTACACATGCATTCTCTGGACTGCGTATTTTCAGCAATTTTTTCCAAGAACGAAAAACAGATTATTTATCATGATGTTGGAAAATCTGTTTTGTAACATCCATAGATTTTAAATACATTTTTACATTCTATATTTTGCTAGCTGACTGTTAAAATGTAAATCAAATTAATTTTAACTTAATGGAAAGAAAAGAAGTTAAAAATTTACTGATGCCTTTCTTTACAGCACACTCAGAAGGTCTTGAGATGAACTGTACCTTCTTCCTCCTCCTCTTTTTTTAATGTTTTTTCTTCCTCAGGTTCAACTAGCGGTTTTGGTGCAACCACATCGTCTTCATCTTCGTCATCTAAGGAGAAACGTTATGGTGAGAATGTCAATGTTTTTAAAGAGGAATAGTAACATTCCATATGAATCTCAAATAAGCTGAAGTAAAATGGTATGATTTAGCTTAAAATGGTTATATTTGTAAAATGTAGTCCCCAGGATAACATTATCTCAAACCAAAAGATCATTGGAACACTGTCTAGACCTGGATTTTAGTTGCACTAAATTATGTAGTTGTATAAACTGAAATAAGACACCTCAGAAATTGTAAAGAATCCAAAGTGGAAGTCTCTCTTACAAGCGTTTATGATTCCACACAAACCCATGTGGTGGATGCATGTTCTGTGTAACATACTGACACATTAATGCTGCAGAATAAAGAAAAATCAAATGTCTAAAATAGTCTACAGAGCAGCTGCTTACTTGTGATCTGAAACCATCAGAGTCTAATGGGTCTTCACATGGCATGAAGATGGCTTACATTAGCTTTCAGGTTGCTATTCTGAGAGGCAAATTTTGCTAAAGATAATAGCAGGGAGATTACATTTTTTCTGTCATTCTAAATGCAAGTCTCATTATCTGTATCATGTTTGGCAATGAGAACTTTACAGCAAAATGTGTTTTCCCTAATTGCAATGAATAACATAAAATGTTAATGTTCGGGAATACTGACAAGGTTTACAGCACTTTTTGCATTTCTACATTTTATTCTTTGAATACTGTAAACCAGAAAATAACTTTAAATTAGTGTTGCGGAATATGCATTTCCTGGGTTTTCTTCATCTGCTTTCTAGACTAAGCTTCTGAAAAGACTATTTTTATTGGTTAAACAGCTACGTCATCTGTTTATAAGGGAATGGCAGCAGGAGTCTGCTGCATGCCTCATCACAAGTAATGAGACAGTATTCAACAGAGACTAGGCTTGTTTGTTGCAGCCATCTCCCTGACCCGTGTTCAAAGTTATCTAACAATAACAAAAGTAGAAAA